>PVLC010005952.1:0-22776 GCA_004027655.1 Graphiurus murinus
TAGGTACATCATGTGCTTTAGGGTGTCCCTCTGCCCCATGAATCCACTACAATTAAATCAATTTCTTTGCTTATCGAGGATCTCTCTTTTTCATCTAGAGACCCTCCTATGCCCCATCTTCTCCCTAGCATCCACATATTAGGGAGAACATATGCTTCTTAACTCTTTGTGACTGACTAATCTCACTCAACATAATGTTGTTATCATCTCTAGAAGTCTTCTAGTAGAGGCTTTAGGGTCTTCTAAGCGTAAGATCGTATTATCTGCAAACAGTCATAATTTACCTTCTTCCTTCCCTGTTTATATCCCTTTTATTTCTTCCTGTGTCTAGAAAACATTAGAGAAACACTGCTTTTATTTAATGTAAACCAGGGGTGATAAAACCTTCTCTATAAAGGGCCAGGTAGATGGTAAACATTATCAGCTTTGCAGGCCTATAGCTTCTGTCGCAACTATTTAACTATGCAGTTTTAGCATGAAATCAACCATAGACAATGCATAATGAGTGTGTCTATGTTTATAAAACTTCAATTATTAATATAAGCAGTGGGCTGAATTTTGCCTGCAGTTTGAAGTTTGCTGATCCTTGATGAAGATGAACCTGGCATGTTTGTTAAAATAGTCACTCTGTAATACCGTACATATCTAGTGATAGGACATATTTTATTATAGCTTATAAAGTTGAGAACTGATCAACTATCCATTGAATAAATCTACTTTTTTTGCTACTTTATTAAGAACCATAGAAGAATCAGAACCATGTATAGGAATAGGGCAGTGCTCAATCTTGAGGTATATATATATATATACCTCAAGCAAATAATATAGCATTATTTAGCAAATAATATAGCATTAAACATACTTTTAGCAAATAATATAGCATTAGCAAATAATATAGCATTATACATACTTTTGTATATTATACAATAATTATATAACATTATATATTTACTTCTTTAGTATACGTGTAAAGAAGTGTATTCCCCCAATGCTCAAGAAAGAAAGAAAAAAATGGCAGCATTCATACCTGTTTCTTGTCTCAGCACATAAGTAGGCCAGGTGCAGGGACTTCCTGGTGAGCATTTGGAAGCAGCATTGTAAGGCAAGTTGCCAGATTCCTGGTCTTGCTTCCTCCTCTGTCTTCTCTGTATTAGTGAACAAGGCAGGAAAGGAAACTGAAAAATTATTTGAGAATCTATGTAAACGACACAGGCATTTGATAATATATTATCACAGATATTCAAATACCTGGGACTGGGAATAAAGCTGAGGGATAGAGTGCTTGCCTAGCATGCATGAGTCCCAAGGACTACAAAGGAAAAAAAAAAAAAATCAGGATCCAGGGTATGCTCATATTTTCTTTTTTAATTTGGAAGGAACAAAGATATATTTTGTTTTTCCTTTGGTCAAAAGTGGTAAGAGCAAATTGATTTCAGGTTGTCATTTTTTCCTGTTTCCTGGTTTTAGAATAGTAGGTTCCTATTCTTTGTTACTTGGGTGTGTCCATCTGTGTAATGCATGTGTCATTCATGGTGGTGGTTCCTGAGAAAGTCAGAGGAAATAAGAGACAGGTAACATACCAATTCTATTCAAGAAAAAGAAGAAAGGAAGGGAAAGTGACACACACACACACACACACACACACACACACACACACACACAGCACATCAAGTCACTAGTGCTCTATGATAGAAGAGTAAAGTTTGTTTCAAACTCAAAAGAGGTAGATTTTGTATGTGTTAAAAATGTACTCTTCCTCAGTAGTCTTCAAGTGGAATTTTTTTCTGAATATTTTCATTCAGTGACTAGGCTCCTATTTGATTTTTCTATGCAGCTGTTGGTCTGCCTCATGTTACATTCCCATCATTTCTAAATCTGGTTTTGCCTGTGATGAAGCCTGAGAAATATCTCACTTAATGGTGTCTATGTTTTGTGCCTATTTTTCATTCTTCAGAAGGCAGTTAAACCAGTAGTCATGGCATCTTATGTAATGACACGCTTCTCCATATAGTCTTTCTGTTAGCAAACAATATTTGTGGTTTGCATGTATGTGATTACTGTTTGCCATGTCGTTGTCTAGGACACTGTGGAACTCATTTTAGTAATTTTGTTTTTACTGCATGTCATCATAAACTCAGATTGTCCCTTCTTTCTGCATCAAAGGCAGTTAGAAAATAGAAAGAAACGTTGCAGTAAATTTTTCTTTCTAGCAAATTGTATAGTGGTTTTCTTCCAGTAATGTTTTACTCCCAATTTCAAAAATTTTGTTATAATTTTGGAAATAAAATAAAACTCAGAAAGGAAACTAAAAGACAACCTAGGGAAAAATTAACACTAAGACTTACAAGAGGTTAACCTGCTTACTAAGAAAAGGTTTTTATAAATCAGTGACATTCCAATAGAAAAAAATAGATGAAGAACATGAACAAGTAGTTCCCAAAGGAGTAAAAACTAGAGAAAATAAACATGAAAAATTTTAGTCTACCTAGTACCCAAAGAAATTCATTCTCTCCCTCCCTCCTCTTTCTCTTGCTCTCTTTTTTTCCTAATTTGGTGAAACAAATTTTCATTTTGATGAGGCAGTTGCTTTCAAACACTGCTGGAGTAGAGAAGGGCAGAACCATTCTGGAAAATCCTTTGGTAATATGAATTGAGACTTGAAAATGCTTGTAGCTGCTGAGTGTGGTGGTACACATCTGCAATCCCAGTACTAAGTAATCCAGTTCTTAGTACTGTAATCCTTGAGAGGCTAAAACAGGAGGATTGCAGGTTAAAACCAGCTTCATTAACTTAGTGAGGCCCTTAGTAATGTAGTGAGGCCCTGTTTCAATGTAAAAAATAAGCCAGGTGTGATGGATGGCTTATGCCTTATTAATCTCAATACTTGGGAGGCTGAGACAGGAAGATTGCAGGTTTGAGGACAGCCTCAGCAACTAGTGAGACTCTCATCAACCTAGGGAAACTTATTTTAAAAATAAAATAAAATAGGGCTGGAGGTATAGCTCAGAGGTAGAATGCCCCTGGGTTCAATCCCCAATACCACACACACAAAAAAAAATTCTTATAGCTTTTGACCCATTATCATTTCTAAGAATCAATTGAAGGAAGTAATTAGAGATGTCATCAAGATATTAGGTACAAGGAGAGTCACTGTTAATTCTGTTAGCATTGAAAATATCAGAAAACTTAGAAGCAACTGAAATTTCCAATGACAAGTAGTCACATAAATTATGTAAAGCCCACAAGAGTGAACATGATCGTTAAAATCATGTTTCTAGAGAACATTTGATGACATTAGAACATGTTCACATGATTTTAAATAAAGAAGAATGAGTGGCTCCTAACAGAGGATCAGAGAAAGAAAGCAGATCTTCCAATGTCTATGCTTAAGCCTGATAATTAGACCATGCTACCTCTTTCTGTGTGAGGGACTGCATTTTATCTTGACACAGAACAAGATAAATGAATAAGGGAGAGAGCAGAACAAACATCAGAATGTGTAGACATCATCCTACAACTGCTAATGATAACTTTAGGGGCGATCATGGTCATTTAGCTTGGGGGTCTGTGTGGTAATAAAATGGCTCAGTAATCAGCTGCTGCCTGCCTTCACCCCCCCCCCTCCCACTCAGGAGGAAGTTGGCTCCTGGGCCCTAGACAGGATGTGGCTTGGGGCAGACCCTTGCTCTCAGATCCTAGAGGGTTCTCTGAGCCCAGCCATGCAGCGTGGCCTTGGGGCACCAGATTGTCATTCTGAAACAGTGAACATTGGAAACCTCCAACTGCAAATTTGAAACTTGGGCATATGTCTTTATTTTATCTCTTCATAATCACTGGAAATTACTCAAAAGAAAGATGTTCAAGAAAAAAAGAGCACACAGGCTTTGGGGCCATGCAGAGCTGTGTTCAAATCCAATGTCAACTACTTAGGAGCTGTGTGTCTTTCATGAGTCATTTAACTCAATGAACTTTAGTTTCATCCTCTTAAAATGGGGGTAATTCATTATGATGTATCATTACAATGCACCAATAAAATAAGAAAAAAAATAAGTGGGGGCAATAATGCTAACTTTCAGGACTGTGTTGGGGACCAAATGATAAAAAATATATCTCAAACATGGAAAGTAGTGCCTGACACATAATGGAACTCCGAAGATGCTCAGTAAATGTTAGTCAGGTTTTCTCTGACCATCGTATAATTGTTGAATTGAAACAAGCATTTAAAGTATAAGACATACCCCCCCCCATAACAGTGGTGTTGGACATTTTTCAGTCTAAATTATGTCAGAAGTGATATTTTTGCAAATCACATACTGGATTTTTTTTAACTGAGTAGTCATGTTAAATATATCTATTAGTTTGCATGATTTTATTTTAGCAACAATTTCCAAGGAAGATTTAGCCTACACAGGTCATCACTAGCAGTACTGCGGTGCTGTGTATGATGGGTTTTCTTTTTTGGTGGAAGTAGGAGCAGGGAGGAATGATTTTTTTTTTTTCAGTACTGGGGATTGAACCCAGGGGCATTCTACCTCCAAGCTACACCACCAGCCCTAATTTTTATTCTTTATTTTGGAACAGAGTCTCATTAAGTTTCAGAGGGCCTCACTAAGTAGCTGAGGCTGGCCGCAAACCTGAAATCCTCCTATCTCAGCCTCCCAGGTACTGGGATTATGAATGTGTGCTACCATGTCTGCCTAGGAATGATTTTTAATTTTTTTCTGTATTGTAAAAAATGTTTTAAGA
Source organism: Graphiurus murinus (assembly GCA_004027655.1). Taxonomy (NCBI): domain Eukaryota; kingdom Metazoa; phylum Chordata; class Mammalia; order Rodentia; family Gliridae; genus Graphiurus; species Graphiurus murinus. The sequence continues at coordinate 4,747 of PVLC010005952.1, forward strand.
TAACAACCTTGAAAAGCAATCCCATCTATTTGTTAAATATTTAAAATATTTTTATTTAGTTTATATTTTTAAATTGGACACACAAATTATATCTGTGGGATATCATATTTTGATACATGTATACATCATGTAATGTTCAAATCAGATTAAGCATAGTTATCTGCTCAAACATTTATTATTTCTTTGTGGTGAAAACATTCAGCATCCTTTTGGGTAGATTTTTTGAAATATATAGTACATTATCATTATTTATAATCACCATACTCTACAATAGCACTTATTTCTCCTATTTAAGTACAAGTTAGTACTCATTGACCAACCTTTACCCATTCCTCCCTCCCTCCTCCTCTCCCCATCCTCCAGTAAATGCCTTTCGACTCAAATTCTATGGGGTCTACTTTTTCAGATTCCCCATATATGTGAGATACATGGGATTTGTCTTTCCATTTTTGGCTTATTTCACTTAACATTATGTCCTCTAGGTTCATCTATATTGTTTAAAATGACAGGATTTCATGCTTTTACAGCTGAATAGTATATATACACCATGTTTTCTTTATTTATTCATCAACTGATGGATATTTAGGTAGATTCTATTTCTTGGCTATTGTGAATAGTGCGACAAGAAGTATGGGAGTGTAGATGTCTCTTTGACATACTGATTTAATTTCATTTGGATATGTACCTAATAGTATGATGAATGGATCATATGGCAGTTCTATTTTTATTTATTTTTGGAGATGCTGGGATTGAATTTGGGCCTTGCACCTCACCAGTGCTCTACCACTGAGCTATATCCTCAGCTTCTTGTAGTTCTATTTTTAATTTTTTTGAGCACTCTCCATAGTTATTTCCATAGTGGCTATATTAATTTACATCCCCATTAAGTGTGTAAGTATTCCCTTTTCCAAATCCTCTGTAGAATTTGTTAATTTTTTCTTTTTGATAACAACCATTCTAAGGTGAGATGTTACCACATTGTGATTTTGATTTATATTTCTCTGATGAGTAACAATATTGAACAGTTTTACATATGCATTGACCATTTTTGTCATATTTGACAGAAATATCTTAGTTCTATTGCTTACTTTGAAGTTGTATCATTTTTATCTTGTTTTCAAATTTTTTACTATTGAATTATTTGACTTCCTTAAATATTCCAGGCATTAATTCTTTAACAGATGTATAGTTTACAATTTTTCTCATTTTCTCTTCACTCTTGTTTGCAATGCAAAATTTTTTTAGCTTGATATAAGCCCATTCGTCATTTTTTCCTTTTGTTGCTTATACCTTTGAGCTCCTATCCAAAAGATCTTTGTCTGTGCCAGATGTGGTGGTACATGCCTGTAATCCCAGCCACTTGGGAGGCTGAGGAAGGAAAATTACAAGTCAGGCAAGCCTGGGGAACTTAGCAAGACCCTGCCTATAAAAAAAGAAAAAAAAAAGTGAATGGGTACTAGGAATGGGATGTAGGCCAGTGGTAGAGCACTGTCCTAGCATGCTGGAGGCCCTGGGATCAATTCCTAGTACTACAAAAAATAACCTTTTTTTCCATACAAATGTACTCAAGTGTTTCCCCGATGTTTTCTCATAGTAGCTTCATAGTTTAAGGACCCCCATGTAAGTCATTGATACATTTTGAGTTGATTTTTTATAGGGTGAGAAATAGGAGTATAGTTTCATTCTTCTGCATATAAATGTGCAGTTTTTTAAAAAAATAAAAGATAAATATGCAGTTTTTCCAGCACCATTTATTTAAGAGACTGTCTTTTCTTCAATATATGTTCTTAGAGTTAAGTCTTTGTCAAAAATCAGTTGGCTGTAAATATGTGAATTTATTTCTGAGGCCTCTATTCTGTTTCATCAGTCTATGCATCTGTTTTTAATACCAATATTGTAGTGTTTTGATTACTATAGCCTTGTAATATGTGTTGAAGTCAAGGAGTATAATGTTCCTGCTTTGCTCTTTTTTCTCAAGATTGCTTGATTATTTTGTTTTGTTTTGTGGTTCCATACCATTCGATGAAATTCCTATCAAAATACCAATGACATTCTTCATAGAACTGAAAAAAAAAAAAAAGCCCAAAACAAAACAAAAACTCCCACTACCCTCTTTTAAGTCAGAGTTGTTTTTATAGTAAGGCAATGCTTGACTTCTAGTGGTAACACCCATCTCCAATAGAACTTATCAGTCAGGTACCTTCTGAGTTTGTGGTACAGGATTTCTTGGTGTGAGGTTAAATGACTCTTTCAGACCTACAACTGGGACTTCAATAACCTTGAATTTTAACCAACTATTGATCCATCTGGAGAAAACTGCCTGGGATCTATGGATATTGGCATTAGGCAATAACTAATTAAAATACACATGGATAAATGCATCATTCACAGTGTATCTGAAAACCATTTGAAATAATAAAAGAGAGGAAAACACCACACACAGGGACTGAGAGCATTTTTGTTAGAGATAAAAAGAGTATCTGTAATATATATGTTTAGAAACTGGCTTAGTGACATTTGAAAATGTCAGTGCTCTAGTTTCCATTGACTGTCACCTATAGACATTGTGTAAATCCAGGTGCATTTGTAATTTACCCTTAGAGTTCGCTGCCAGCCTAAATCTGGGGACATAATGTTAGGTGCTTTCTGGAAGTAGTAACTGGTCATTTGATACAAATGCAAAGCCAAATGTACTTGCTGGAATTGAAAGTAATGAAGCCAGGGCTTATTTTGGACAACCAGGCAGTTGGAGCAGCCGATCACTAAAATACTGGCCTGTCTGGTGGTTTCTCCTGTGGCTTCTTATCTCTGTGAGTTATGTTCTCTTACGTAGAGGGAAGTAGCTTTATGTCGCTTCCAGCAGGCCTTGTGTTGTGGGGCAGCTTTCTCCTTAAAAGAGAAGTGAATTCATTTTTGAACTTTTAGAGAATGTAATGAAAAGATTAGCAGAAGATTTCAAAACAAAGTAAGTAAATTAACAGAGCAAAAATCAAAATAAATAGAATAGAAAAGAGTTATTTTTGTTTTGTCACTTAATTCCATCTGTTAAAACAGGAATTTACATATGTGTAATTGTCAGGTTCAAAATCAAGTCAATTAGAGTGCTCCACTGTGTTTTCATTTTTCTTAAAGGCCCAATAAAAAGATGAATCTCAGAGAACGTTGACACATTTCTAATGGTTAGCCCTTTATCTTTTTAAGAGTTTGGTATGAAAGTGCTGGGTGCATGGATATCACTATCACGATGACTTACATTATGATGTGAGACTATAATGCAGCAATAAAAGTCTATAAAAATTTCATAAAAATGTTATTTCCAAAACACCATTGCCAGTTCGATTTTTTTAATGAAAATTTTTATCTAAAAAAATTAAAATTTGGCATGAGAATGAACTAGTGTTATATTTCTTAGAAGGGCTATTTATTTTTGTGGTGAAATGAAGGTTTGTTTTATTCATAATTCATTTACTAACTTGTTTGATGGTTTTCTTTTAACTTAAGTCATAGTTCATGATAAGCCTTCTTCTCTTCTTTCCTGCAAAAATAGCCTCCGAGGCTCCCTCACCACTCCCTGTCTCTAATCACTGGCAGTTTGACCTTGGCCCCCCTTCACAGTGTTCCTGAGACTGTCACCGTTCATCTCATATTGTCAAAAGCCACATCCTGTTGAATTCACATGGGCATCATCTGACACACCCAATTCCCCACGCCTGTGGTATTTCAGGAGCTCCTCTCTGAAATAATTCCCAAAGATGTCCATTTTTTACATTACCCCATCATCGCCAGATGCATCTCTGAGTCATAATTCTGTTGAGTGGTATCTTCTCACTGTCTGCTACATGGAGTCCACCTTTTTAGGGGGCCAGCATTTGAGCCAGTATTCTCTTCAACTGCTTCTCCTCATTGACCCTGTTCTGCCACCTGATACCTTTGTGTGTGCTGTATTATTGACCTGGAATCTGTGTCCTCTCTTTTCTCCTTCAAAATCTCATGTTCAAAGCTTATTCTTTTTTTAGCGCCTGGCAAAAAGGACACTCCATTCATTAGCCTTCTCTGATCCATTTAGCTGGAAGTAATATTTATCTTTACCTCTCTGCTGACATGTCTCACATTCTGGGCTATGTTATTTGTGTGGGCATCTTGTTTTCCCTTCTCAAGTGAAGGGTCAATCTCATTATCATCATATATCCTGTCCCAGTGTCTAGTTCAGTGTCATACTGTGTGTGTGTGTGTGTGTGTGTGTGTGTGTGTGTGTATGTGTGTGTGTATGTGAGCACACTCACACACATCTGTGTTCTGGGGATGGAACCAAAGGCTAGTGTTCTTCCACTGAGACACAGCCCCACAACTTGTACTTTTTATAAGCTAAATACATTTTGGATAATTAAACAAACTAGTTAATATTAACACATGTAGAGCATTTGTTGAAAGATGTTTTAGAATATGGATGGTTATTTCATTACTCTTAATATCCTTCTTACTTTTCTTAGTTGTTTCCATGAATTTTAGATTTAACAGTTATTTGTTCAAGCAGTGGACTGCTTCAGTATTTTGAACCCTTTTATTAAGTACTTACCTCTATTCTGGCACATTAAGTAATGAACTACTGCATTCAGCTTTGCAGCAGTAATCTTCTTAAGTCTAACCAGTAAAGTTTCTGGAATACTTTTCTGTGTAACTTCCAGTAACAGAGGAGTAAATGGGAAGTTAGTGACCAAGTTCTTCTCAAGATGATGGAAAACTCCCTGCATATCTTGTATGATGGATGCTGTGAGGAAACTTTTGGAGCACACCAGTGTAAACCCAAGAATTTCCGAGAGTGTTCTTTTACGCTCTTCACTATAGTAATCCTATAAGAGCGTGTAGCATAGCTCACTCCGTTGATAACTCACTTTTCAAGAGCTCAGCAATCCAGTCATTTCAACTCACCAGAACACCAAGCACGGAGTAAGAAAAAAAAGGCCAGTGTACAGAGCACATACAGATGGGCCTCCAAGGATTATCAAGAGGATAATCCTTAATTTTTATTATCAACCACGGTTCTTATTTTACATTGTTCCACTGCACATCCTTGGGACACTGCTTAGCAACCTTCTCGAACATTCCTTGACACATTCTGTCTCCCATCTCAGCTCAGGGCTGAATTAGAAGTATCAACTCTGTTTCCAGATCAACACTCCCAATTATAATTGTCTGTTCATTTGTCTCCATCTCTGCTTTTCCCACAAAACCCAGAGCTCTTTGAGGACAAGAATTATGTGTTACACATCTTTGTATCACAAGCATTTTATGCAGTGTCTGGCACACATTAAACATATATATCTCTTGAATGACTAAAGCTGGTTACCTGCTTTTGAAGTCACAATAGATTTTAAGTATTACATTCAGAAGGGGAGAAAGCACTTTGAAGCAAGCACACACACACACACTCACACACACACACACACACACAAATTAATACCTGATAAGCATGTTAGATAACAAAAACATCATGAAAAGACTCAAAAGGCACATCTATCTGGAGTCACTTGGTTTTGGAGAGAAATAACCTAGGGTATATCAACAATTTTCTGAAAACATTGCTGCATGCTGCATGCTAGCACAGTACTATATTTTATATTTATTTTGATGACTTAAGAATTACTAACTAAAGATTGAAATAGGTTCAGGACATTCTGTTTAAGGGTGTAGTCAAGTATATAATTCATTTGGAAAGATTTCCTTATAAAGTTGCTTTAAAAAGAAATGCACCAGCCGCTTGTAATCCCAGCATTTGGGAGGCTGAGACCAGAGGATCCGGGGGAGGCTGAGACCAGAGGATCCGGGTTCGGGGCTAGTCTCAGCTACCTAGTGAGGCACTCCGCAACTTAGTGAGACACTGTTTCAAAATAAAGAATGACAAAAATAGGGCTGGGGGTATAGCTCAGAGGTGAATGCCCTGAGTTCAAACCCCAGTACCGCAAAAAAAAAAAAAAAAAAAAAAAAAAAAAAAAAAGAAATGTATCCTTGGTATTTAATAGAATAAGTCCTTAGCTATCCAAATTCTAATTTCCAAGGAGTCTACATAGCCAAGGTCTTGCAGTATGGAGATGATTTATTTGGGACCTTCTTCATTTATCAATGAATAGTAGTAGTATTGATTCTACCTAATGTGCAATTCACACGCTAGAGATACTTTGAATACAGACACACACACACACACACACACACACACACACACACACACACACACACACACACCAGAAGAAAGGTCCTGGCCCTCAAAGACTTATATTTTTATTTGAAGTTTATTATCAGAAGTTTGGGGAGGGGTTGTTTAACATTGTCACCTAGATCTCTGTCCTTATATAGTCATCAAAAATTGGAACCTCTGTGGCCCAGGCTCTATAGTGGTGTGGGAGGATTGAGACATAGAGTATGCTTACCGTCTAAAGGTACCCAGTACCCACACATTGTCTTGGCAAGGTTTCTTCCTCTTTGCAGCATAATTATGGGGAAGGTTTTCCCTCCAGAGACAGATAAATATTTTTCTTCCTAATGCTCAGTGGTTTATGAGAAACAAAATTCATAATTGCCTCCAACCCTAAGTTAAACCATGTCTTAAATGGCTAGAAATTTAATAAGACATAGAGGCCTTTCTCCCATTCTTGACCAAGATGGAGTTCCTCATTATCAGCCTGCTTGTAAATAAAAGGGAATAGATAATCTGAGATTTTGCTTCACTTGTCCTTGAGGGTTGTCAGGAAAGGTTGACAGGTGGTCTCCCTCTTGCAAAGGAAAAGGGGACTCAAAGACGGAACACTGCATTGTTCATGACAGTATATTTTCTCCAATATAGCTTCTCAGATCACAGCTGAGGAAAGAAAGAATGTCGTCCTCTTTGTTCCTCAGTAGAACCAGATGCCCAGGAAAGCAGAAACAGGATACCTGTAAAGTTGCCAAGGCAACATCAAAGGTAGAAGGAAGAGTAGACAGAATGATTTATGAGGATTTCTTGCCATAGGAATGGGTCTAAATATATACTTTCATATTTTTTCTCACAAAGATAAATGTCACAGTGTTTATCAAGGGACTTGTGATATGTAACAGCTTGAGACCTTATCTGCCCAAGAGACCAAGAGAAGAGCAAGGAGAGGAGAAGCAGAAGCAACAAATGAGAAGTGCTCCTTGGTGTGCTTTTAATCCTTATTAACTGATGCAGTGCCTGGATGTACAATAGATCTTTTAAAAACATGCAAATGTTGTATATTTAAAATATGCCTAGAGAGAAGACCAATTACTGGTACATAAGGGAAGATATTTTATTTTACTTCTACATTTTAAAAATGTTCCTCTTAGCTTCTACTTTAGCAGGTTTTTAAGGAGAATTACATATCAGGAAGTGGAATAACTTGTCATAGTAGCAGAAGTAGAAGTTACACTTTATTTGTGAATAGTTGAGAAAGAAGTTCTTGGCACACATTGAGTTGGCTTTCTTTAGCCCACTTTCTGGGCATGCTGCAGTTGGCCAGCATTATCAAATGCCTGTATTGATTTCACTTTCATGAGTTGTTATGTTACTATATCAACTTTATATTGCTGTGTAACAAGTTATTACAAAATGTTATTTCAGTTTCTGTGAGTCCAGGCATGATTTGTCTGGGTCTTTTGCTCTGGGTCTCACAAAATGATGATTGAGGTGTTGAAGGCCGCGATTTCATTCTGCAAGTTCAACTAGGTGAGACTCCACTTCTGAGCTCATGGAGGCTGTTGGTTGAAATTGTTGCCTTGGAATGGAGGACTTGAGTTTCTCACTGGCTGTTGTGAAGACTGCCTTCAGTCCACATGGGCCTCTCAACACAGCCACTTCATTAATCTAGCAGGGTGAATTTCTACTGTCTGCTACCAAGATGGAATCTTATATAGCTTTTGTAAGAAGCAAGCCCTATATTCCACCCATGCGCAAAGGGGAAGGAGTTAAATAAAGGTATGGATAGCAGGATGGCAGTGATCACTGGGTTACAGGTAGAGTTTGTCTGTCACAGGGTCATTCTGATGAAGAGAGTAAAATTTAAAAGCTGTGCCATATGAAAATTTGTTCAAAATAGAATGTGTGCAAGCTAAGCCATTGAAACTTCCATTTTTTGTTCTCTTGCACTTTGGTAAATGAGAAAAGGCAGAAATGAAGTTGCGGCCTTCCTTAGTGGAATAAGATAGAGGGAAGAGAGGAGTTAGCAAGGTTGAAAGAAAAATGAAATAAAAGAAGAGAATATTTCCTACCCCCATATGGGGAATGATGAATCAAACTAGTCTAGTGTGTCTCTAGTCTCCTTTGGGGGGGTCAGAGGAAATAGTTTGAGACTAGATTCCCACTAGACTAACATATGCTAAAATGTACTTTTTTTTTTTTTTTTTTTTTTTGCAGTACTGGGGATTGAACTCAGGGGCATTCTACCTCTGAGCTATACCCCCAGCCCTATTTTTTTTTTTTTATTCTTTATTTTGAAACCGAGTCTCACTAAGTTTCGGAGTGCCTCACTAGGCAGCTGGAGGCTGACCGCGAACCCGGATCCTCCGGTCTCAGCCTCCCAAATGCTGGGATTACAAGTGTGCGCCTAAAATGTACTTTCTATAGTCAAAGGACTACATTCATACTATCTGAAAACAAATCAGAAATGTTGCTTTGCAAGAAATAGACAATTTCCTAGTCTGCCTTGATGTACCAGTCTTTAGGCTTAGAAAGTATTCTGCCCTTCAGTGTTCATCCCTTGCCAGTAAAACCAGCATGCTTGGGTTATGGCTTAGGCTTTAATATGACTTTTTTCAAAAGTCACAAGGGACTTAAAGGAAGCTAAAGAACAGAATCACAGGTGGCTCTAATGTGTTTATTTGTTCCCATGGTATCTAGTAAGGTAGCAATCAGAGATTTAAGATCACATGGTAGACTCCAGAGACAATCATTTCTTTGCTTTTTAAAATGACTGCCTTCAAATTCATACTAAGTTTAGTACTGCCTCAAGCAACTAAAATTCAGTTAGTAATTCCTTTTTTTTTTTTTTTGGCAGAGCTATGAGTTGAACCCAGGGCCTTATGCATGCTCGGCAAGTGCTGTACCACTGAGCTACATCTCCAGGCCTAGAATTGAGTTAAAGGACAGGTTTATTAACTGATATTTCATATTTTGTGGGTCATCCATGTTTAGCATAAGGACACACCCCAGGTATTTACTTCTTAGGCTATTGTCTGAGGCAGAGGGGTGCCCAGTAAATGCTCCTATGACAGCTGCTGCTGCTACTATCATTATTACATATTCAGCTTTGTCTTCTCTGCAACTATGGTAATATAAGATGCCAAATCACAAAAGGAAAATAAACATAAGCCAGAAACATGACTGGCTCTTCATAGGGTCTCACGGGGCAGTTCCATATGATTCCTGAATGGGCCTCCTTGTATTCTTCAGTTCTCACAGTGAACACGTTGTATTATCTCCCTGCCTACTCTTTTCTCAGATCCGTGGAAGTCTTTTAATTTTTGATCCATATACCCACTACCTCCTATTTAGTTTCTTCTCATATTTAATTCCTTAATTCCATCATATTTACTCAGTAGTTAAGTGAGAAGACTGTGCCAGCTTCAATTTTAGCATCTTTAGAACTCTACCTGATGTAGTACGTGAGGTTGCCCTGGAATAACTGTTAGAATATTCTGAGTATTGACTTGTTAGGAGTGCCCTGCTGGGTCCAATTAAAAGCCTTATGATTTATTAATTTTTCTTTCTGGATTGAAATAGGGCACTAACAAAGACATATGAATTTATTTTTCACCAAGATAGATTAGTGTTTAGCAATTTTGCTTTTGAATTGGTTCTGACTAGCTTCAATAGGTATGGAGGTAACATTGATGTATCTGTAGATTTCAGGAATATATATTTTCTCAATACACATATCCCACAACTTTCTGTTTCAATTTTTTTGTATTTTATCAGGCCCTCTTGTGTTTTCCAAAATAATTGCTAGTGACCCCAATGAAACTGGACAAGATGTTCCTGCTTTAGGACAGTCTGGCCTGTACTTTGCTCCCCTCCTAATTCAATGGAGATATCTTTAATTGCATTCCTCTCCTTTTCATGGTGGCGCTCCGCCTTTCCAATCTGGTGTTCACATAAAAATGACAATCAAAGTGTGTAGGTTATATATATGTGTGTGTAGGTTTACACACACACACATATCTATATATCTATATATCTATATATCTTTAAAGATCAGAGGTGTGATAATCAGTACAATATGAGAAATGTCTGTCTTACAGTATTATTTATTGAGTGCTTCCTCTCTTTCTAATCAAAGACTATTATTTTCCCTTTGTTCTTTTGCTCTGATGCCATACCCATGAGCTTGGGGGCAGGCTGACTTGTGTTTAGGTCTTTACCTGGACTCCAGCTGCAAAATAAGGTGAACAATAATATTGACCTCATGGAATTGAAGTGAGAAACTTTCTATTATGCAGAAGTGATTTGTTATAAACTTTAAATACATAGACAAGTAGATTGAAATAAGTACTAAATGTTGATGCTTACATTCAGAATTGCCAAATGCTGTGTCTTAATGTTATTAGCCCAAATAGCCAATAAGAACGTGAGATTAATGGTTACTGAGCACTCCCACTCTCAGATGTTTCTGTTGCAGCTTTTTAAATCTTCTATTTGTCTCTATTTCTTTTAATATACACCATTAACTCTCTCAACTCCAGCCACCTTTTTATAAGTAGATATAATATAGAAATACATTTTAATTATTAATTATTCCTGCTGTATAATAAGTAAAAACAAATGAGTGGAATTTTTATTTTTATCTCTAAAAGGTCAAATGATGTTTTTCTTTACTTATCAATTAATTCTTGAGCCTTTGTCTCCAGTTGATCAGTGATTTTCAGAATAAAGCCTTTCCTTTCCATTACTTTAAGCCTTTATTATTAGGGAGTTAGCAGTGGTGGTACTAAAGCACTTCTAACTCAGGCAGATCTTTTCCTCTTTCTTTTAGAAATGGATGTTATTGAATTATATGCTTGGTTTCCCAGAAACCTTCTAAAAAGTATAGAGTACAGATACGGATGATGATAGAATAACAAAGTAAATATTCTGTCTTGGTGACTTTTTTTTTTTTAAGGGGGGCACGTGGGGTATTCATAGTGTGAAGAGGGGAATTTGTAGAATTTTAGGCAACTCAAATTCAGAGAGGCAGTTATGAGCTCTAGGATATTTTTGTTTGTTTTATTTTATTTTCCCCTTTCTTAAAAACCGACTTCCTTCTACTAGTTGACCATTGCATGGGAAATGACAAATCACTACAGTTGTGTTTTTTTTTAGTGGCCAAGCAAACCCTCCTCAACTGGACCTTCCTCCTCTTGTCTTAGCCATAGGCTGATCACTGTGTCCATGCTCTTGTCTACCTCTCCAGAAGAGTTCAAGACCTGAATAGTGACTGAGCATATTGTGTTAGTCCGTCTCTTGTGACTGCCAGTGATAGACCACAATCAAGTTAATTCATCTGAGAGTGGATGCAGGGGAAGGAGGGCTCATCGAGAATGCTGGGTAGCAAAAAAAATGGAATCAGTGTACCCTTCCATACCTAAGTCTTCATAAATAGGCTATTGCTCAAGCTCCTTCCCTCCTTAATAATTGCATCTGTTTAGAAAGGCCTCAGCACCTGAAAGCAGGTCTCATCTGCTCAAATTGCCCTTTCTCCCCCCCCCCCCACCTCGTCTCCCTTTTGGTGAACGCCTGCTTATTCTTTAGGATTCAGTTTTCATGACCCCTTCTCCTGGATATATCCCTTGACCCCCAACCTGGGGTGCATCATTTTTATATGTTTTTATAACATCCTGTGTATAGGACCTGTCTGTGCACTTATCAAACTTGGTAGCAGTTGCTTGTTTACTCGTGTATTTCTCGACTGCATTGTGGGCTTCTAGAGGGTGGAAACCATGTGTGATTCATTCTTTCCTTCTTTATTCATGTTCTCATTCATAAACAGAGAGAAATATTTGTTGAATGAGTGAATGTGATATCTTCATTCATTTTGGTGATACTACTTTGCTTTCTGGACTGAACTTAGGACAGCACTACTTCTGAAGACCTCCATACAAACAAACTCAGTAAAGAAATGTGAATATCCTTACAAAAAGCCCACTAAGTTTGTTTTTGTCTTGACAATAATCAAAGTTTTGTGCAGTATCTCATTAAAAATGACAAGACTTAAAATATATTTATAAAATATATAATTAATAAGCAATCCAGAGCCGGGCATGGTGGTGCACGCTTGTAATCCCAGCATTCGGGAGGCTGAGACTGGAGGATCCTGGTTCGCAGCCAGCCTTAGCTACCTAGTGCGGCAGTCCGCAACTTAGTGAGACCCTGTTTCAAAATAAAGAATAAAAAATAGGGCTGGGGGTGTAGCTCGGAGGTAGAATGCCCCTGAGTTCAATCCCTAGTACTGCAAAAAAAAAAAAAAAAAAAAAAAGCAATCCAATAACTATACAGTTGATGTGAACAGAGTGGTAGGAATTACTTTTTATAGGTTATATTTATCTTTTTTAAATAGAGTATTTATTTTGATGATTAATCTAACAATATTTTAAGAAAGTTGGAAAAACTTATATATACTTGTCAATTTGTCCTTCCTTTTTAGGGATAACCATAGTATTATAATCTTTCATAAATATATAATATAGTTGTTTTCCATTTGTTCTGAGGCTCTGATGTGCAGGTCCCACAAAACACATAGGAGCACCTTCCCTTTGTGACAGACAGTGTCATAAACAGCTTTGATTAAGTTCTTCAGGGGTTATGAATCCATGAAAAGCATTCACAATAGTTTTAGGAGGTAGGAACTAAAGAGCTTATATTTTTATTTTCTTTTAAGAATTTTATTAGTGCATTGCAATTATACATCATAGTAAGGTTTAATGTGATAAAAAAAACACATGCACGTAGCTCTTGGTATATTTACCTCTATATCCCACCCATTCCCTCCTCCTCCCTCCTCACATGTGTTAGTGAAATTGGTAGTATTACCTTCACATATTGCCATAGTATTATTTGAACTATTTCCTTCTTCCAGTACATATAACTCGACGCCTAGTTTTCTGAGTCTATATAATGGTTAATCATTTTAATGGGACTTTTTTTTTTATGATTGTCACCAGAAACAAATGACTTTGCTATGAAGAAAAAATGAAAGAACTGGATTTGCTTGCATATTCATACATTCTTTGTTCTTCTCCTCTTTTTTTTCTTTCAGTGAGCATGTTTTTGAACACATTAACACCAAAGTTCTACGTAGCCCTGACTGGCACCTCCTCACTAATATCAGGGCTTATTTTGGTAAGTCGTGGAATATTTCCCATTTAAAAACATACTGATTACTAATACATGTTCTATATATACTATATGTACAAAAAATCTGGAAGAATATACACCAGCAGTTTACAGTTATTGTCTTACCTGCTTGTGCGTGCTAGGTGGGGGACTTAGAGAGGACTTTCAGCACCCAGGTTACTCCCTTCTGAGATATTTGAAAAAAATGTTTCTACAATCATATATTATGTTTTCTATAAGAGAAAAACAAATTATAAAAAATGGAAAATAAGGAAAGATACGATTCTATGTCAAATTTTAGTATCTAACATACTATAAAATTCATGCGACCCAGTTCAATTAAAAAGTTTCTCAACACTCTCATCAAAATGGATATTAGATATAATCAAGATCAATAGAAATATAGCTCAGTTTTTTAAATGTATTGACATGGATTCTGGTAATTCCAAGAATTCTAAGCCCTTTCCCCCTTGTCTTGTTTTCTCCCAAAATTTACATTTTTTTGAGGTTCTGGGGATTGAATCCAGGGACATTCTACCTCTGAGCTACACCCCCAGCCCTATATTCTATTCTTTATTTTGAAACAGGGTCTCACTAAGTTGCAGAGGGCCTCACTAAGTAGTTGAGGCTGGCTGTGAACCTGCAATCCTCTTGTCTCAGACTCCCAAGTACTGGGATTACAAGCGTGTGCCATCCTATGTGGCTCAAATTTTACATTTCTTTCTTTATTTCTTCCTTTAAGAAAAATCCTAAGTAGGCAAAAAATAATATGACTGTCATCCATATGACTCAATATATTATTCTCTATAATAGTTGCAAGAGTGCAAAATTATATCTGAAGTAGTTCATTTTAATGACCTCAAATGAGCACCATATAAACTCAGTAGGGCCTTTCTAACATAATTTAATGACCTTTAAGGGGAAAGATGTTTAGAATTTTTTTCTGTATATATACCCTTCTGATTAGTACTTTTTATAGAAATAGTCCCAAGAAAAATATTATAAAGTTGATGTTAATAAAAGTGGGTGATTAGTAAAGAAACAAAAGTTTTAGAGTTGGAATAGACCTAGATTAATGTGGGGTTTCAGAAGCTCAAGCTGTGAGGAGCCAGAATGAAAAGGCATATGGGGAAGAAACTTCTGAATAGGTGGAAGGGATGGTGGTGTTGTGGGGAGCATCCTTTTATGATGAGAACATGTCCAGGTTCATCTTGCTCCATTCTATCACATGGGCTGTTGAACTCAAGGCATGAAATGTTTAAGTTTGATGTTATTGAGCCAGGAATATGAAAATATCAGTGGGAGTCACTCTGATTGGTCACATAAATAGAAAGCCCAACATTGGTTGAAAAACCAACCCAAGGTAAGAAGGAATATATTAAAGTGTGGACTTAAATGGGTTGAAATAAAATATGTGTGGTAGTTTGTACATGTTGCCACTTAAATATTGAATTGCCCACCCATACAAGTCTCTGAAGTCTTCCCTTCTCTGCAGAGATAGGAGAAAAATAAGGACACTGTAGAAAGTTGTTCATAAAGCTATAAAGTTGGTTCTTAATTTATTCCATTTAAGTACTGTATTTTATTCTGAGATTATGTCCCTCCTGCTTTTTAATGTTGAAATTTCTTTCTGAAATGATTGTGATGTTGTATAGTGGTGTTATTTTACTATAATCACTTGGCAAAGAAACATTGGCAACCTCACATTGGTCTTCAGATTTAGTGGGAGGAGAGGGGAGCTGAAGAATTATTAACAGAATGTAAAATCTGGCTTAGGAGACCCAAAACTTCAACAATTTACTTCTACTGAACTGGAGGAAGAGCAACGTAGACTGTCCAAAAGAGAAAAAGTAAACAAATATTTGAGTCTGACCTAGACCAGTGAATGGAGAAGGGAAAAACTTCAATCTCTGAGAAGTTCTCCAATTTAAGGGACCCAGGGCAGAAGAAAATGATCTGAGAGAGAATTTAGTGGATCAAAGCTGGCAGAAACTGCCACAGGAAAAAAATAGAGTAAATATTGAAGGTTCTTATCTTCCATATCATGAATCATCTCATATCATGAATCATCCAAAGGTTTCTAACTTTCTGGATAAAAGAGAAGATTTTCCTTAGGAAGGAATATGCTTGTTATTTAGTGTTAGGTAAGAAACTATATTAGAATTAATCATTATCCAGAAGAGGAGAAGGAGTAGGTAGGTGATGGGGAGAGAAAGTAATGAAAAGGGGAGTCAATTTCAATGAGATGGGTGATGAGAGAGAACACCAGGGACCATGGGGACAGCCAGGGACCATTTGACTTCCCAGGACTCCAATCATTCAGACCAAGCCCTTTATTTTTCAGGAGGGAAATTTGAGACTTTAAACTGGAAGGAAAAGAAAGTATTTTGGCCGAGTTCATGTACTTTGTAGCAAAGACAGGCCTAGAGCCTACATCTTCAGGTTCGTGTGTGTGTGTGTGTGTGTGTGTGTGTGTGTGTGTGATTACATGCTAGGTAAGCACTCTACCACTGAGCTACATCCCCAGCCCTTCCCTTTTTACTTTTTTATTTTGATGCAGGGTCTTGCTAAGTTTCCCAGGCTGACCTCCAACTTTTAATCATCCTATCTCAGCATCCCAGTTCCTGGGAGTACAGACTTGTGTCACCACACCCCAGCTCAATCTTAGTATTCTTAAATGGACTGAACAAACTTCAGCCTTAGGAAATACATTCACATGCTTGATAAATTCATAATAAGCATCTTCTGAAAACGAGGCAATCTTTTAGCATATGTAGTTTTCGAGGGTATGGAAGAACTCTTTATAAGTTCCCAAATGGATATATATCATGTATATTTTAAATAATATTTTAACATTTTCTTTCTAAAATATCTTTGAAAAATTTTTTTTATTAAACAAGCAGGAAAAAGTGAACTTTTGGGGGTACAATTTCATGATGAAAGTAGTGGTTCACTTCAGTGTGGCAGGTGGGTTTTATTTGTACATTCTTCCTCTCGGGGGTGTGCACTAACACCTAGCCAGCTGAGATGATGCTTACTGTGGTCCATGCACTGATTTAAAGCACTTTCCATGCTAATTCATCTACTTTTCACAACACAACAGTGAGGCCATTGCTAGTATTGTTTCCATTTTACATGCAAATTAGCTAAATAGGTGCAGTAGTCAAGTTCATAACCTGTCTTAGGTCACACAGGCAGCCTGTGCTTTTATCATGCATTTCACTCCTCTCTGGTTAAGTTTCCAGCTGATTTTCTAGCCTGCTAGTCAAATAGCAAGTCTGGATTTTATTCTAGTAGTATTGTGTTGCGGATTCATAGGCTACAAATGAATTGTTACAGTGTGAGTTTTCTTTCATTCTGGAAAGTCAGGCCCAACGGTCATTTTTCCTTCTAATTCAAAGATGGTGAAGTCAGTCCCCTCTGTAGTAAAGGGATTTCCCTCAACCATAGCCACCTTTGGAGATCTGGGCTGGCCAGGCTTTCTCCAGTGTGTGGAGTGCAGCTGCTGAAACAGGATGATTGTTGCCGGGCTGTCTTGTGGAACATTTGCCTTGCAGCATTCTCTGGAAGCAGATGACACTCCTAACTGATATGAAACTTTGAGCAGAGGAAAACCTCTCATGTAGGAAGATTTTGAAAGCCCTTTCTCAAAAATATTGACCTGTGCTAAGGGCACAGTAATTGTGTGGTAATAGCTCTTGCTAGCTGTAGGCTCCTGCTTTAGAGGTTGTGACTTTAGTATCTTCTGGCCTTTGGGGGACTCAACTTTGCTAGGCCTTGAAATGCACTCAAGTAAAGGTTTATTTGCAGCCAGTATTCTTTCCTGGTAAGTACATTTCAAGGAGAGGTAGTGCCAGGTAAAGATCAGGTGCTTTGCAAGATGGCTGTGTGCATAAAATGCTTGGAGCTTTGTTTCCTGGCACTAGGGAGACAATTACCTAACTGTTCTCCCCTGAGCAATGTTCTGAGAGCCTCCCATGAACATTCAAAATTGTAGGGCTGACCCTGGGGAAATTGGTTTTTTAGGGACCTTGATATTCCTATGCTGGAGACTGAAATTATCAGACCATTAGATGTTCTGAAGAGGTAAAAACAAACAAAAAAACTTGATATTTCCTTTATGAAGAGAAAGTCAGTTAACTAAATAAATATGCATAGAAATAAAATTCATTTGGCAAATGCTATCTTTTACACTAATGTGTTTAAAAGTAAAATAGGCATATATTTTTTGTAGATATCACTGGTAGTTCTTATTTCCCATGTTGAAGCTAGCAGTGAGTTTGCCCTACCACCCATCCCACTCTTCCCTTTTAGTTCCTGTGACTATCTAGGCAGCTTTCTCCCTTATGTAACTTGAAGCTGCCCCTCTGCTTGCTTGGCACAAGCTTTCCCATCGCAGCCAGCTCCAGCCACAGGAGCTGCACCTGTCATCATGCGCCAAACCTGCCAAGTTAATCTTTCATCTGCTAGCAAGTACGTGTCCAGTCTGTTTGAAATGGGCTCTTCAGGCAATGTTTATTTCAATGGAGAAAATTTCTGGGTTTGGTTTATGCTTTTGAAAATGGTAAGGTAAATACATAGAGAAAATTCTCAATTTTCTCAAGATGTTGATAAAGTTGAGACTGCTTTATGTTGTATTGACATTTACACCTAGATTGCTGTATCCCTATTGACTT
>PVLC010005952.1:22876-53308 GCA_004027655.1 Graphiurus murinus
ATTTTTTTTTTTTTTTTTTTTTTTTTTTTTGCGGTACTGAACCCAGGGGCATTCTACCTCCGAGCTATACCCCCAGCCCTATTTTTTATTTTTTATTTTGAAACAGGGTCTCACTAAGTTGCGGAGGGCCTCACTAAGTAGCCGAGGCTGGCGGAGAACCCGGATCCTCGGGTCTCAGCCTCCCAAATGCTGGGATTACAAGCGTGTATCACCATGCCTGGCTTTGGGACATAATTTTTAAAAGTAAGAATCAGGGGCAAAAAATGAGAGAAAATTAGGACAATAAATGAAATAATTATTTCATGGATTGAAAGTAAAATAATTATATTTTGGGGAAAGTGGTAGAAGAGATGACAGTTGGGTAGGAATTGATTATAACAAAAGCATCAATTATAACAAAAGGCCCATTTATTGAGTTCCTACTCTATGCAAGGTACTGTATTAAACACATTGTATACATTGTTTCACTTAATTTTCATTAAAATTCTAAGTGGTAGGTATAACCTGTGCCTTTATGCTGTTGAGTATAAACAGAGACAAAGTTAAACTAATTTGGTCAATGTTACAGAGCAGAAGAGTGGTGAGATTCAAGTTGAGATCTCTCTGACCATGCCCTCCTTCCCTTTTTGTTCAAAAGTAAGAGTGTGAGGCGGGAAGATTGTTATATCTCCTTTCAACCCTTTTTCATCCATCTAAAGAACTTGACCTGCACTTCAGGTAGCATTTTAATGGATACACAGATGGATCATCCAAATGATTGACTCGAGATAAGGGTAAAAAAGACTTGGAGAAGATTGAAAGGCTTTTGGGGTGTGGAGGCAACGCACATCAGGCTGTGTCAAATAGGAGCAAGTTGTCTCTTGGCTCTGGAATACAAGATGAGAGAGATGTTGTGGGGGCAGATGACATCAGAACCTGTAGATATCAGGTGGAAACTGATATCTACAGCTTCTTGGATTCATCATGAAAATTGATGAACTTCTGCAAGGTCTTCAAACATGAGCATTTGAGTGGCTCTAATTAAGGATTAGACATGGCAGGGGTAAACAAGATGAAGAAGCTGGTGGAAGATAGTGGCACAAAACTGCCTGCCTTTTTCAGTTTACCTTCAAGCATAAAATGATAGAGTTGGAAGTCATGCAATTGCAGGGTTGGGGCAGGAACCATCAGCAGCCATCCAACAAACCAGTGAAGACCCAAGAACTAGGCCTTCAGAAATGACTAAGTGCTTGTCAGAGTGAAGACTAGAATTTAGGTTTCTTTTCTTTATTGCAATATAATTTTATTATAATTATCAATACATATTAATTCTACAAATTGATAGGTTTCCCTGTGACATTTCCATACATGCATATATCATACTTTGATTTTATTGACTCTCCTTTCTACCTTCTCTCACTCTTCTCTCTTTTAGAATTTAGGTTTATGCTGCTTTGCCATATCATCATTCTGCCTCTGAAAAGGTGTTGCTCAGGAAACTGGGTAGTAGCAGGTTGTAGCAGTTGTTATTTTTATTTTAACTGACCCACAGGTATGGGCCAGGTAGATAAGAAAGTGTGGTAGGGGCGGAGAAGAGGAAACAGAAGAAAGAGGAAAGATTTTGCTTTTAAACTAGATGGTAGGGTGATTGTCGACTTCCTAAATGCCAAATACAGCAATACATTTTAGTTCTCATTTTTCTTGATCCATATAATTTTTGTTGATGGAGCATGAGCAGGAAAAGGAACACTAAAGAGTTGACGTTTTAAGTCTTATGAAATGCTTGTATGTATGTTTTAAGTTTTTCGTTATCTGGGAACTGTTTTGTTCCACTGTGGCAGGCCCACTGAGCTACCAGTAAGTCCAAGAGCTACTTTTACAGTCTTAATTTGTTTATTAGAGCTTTACTGTTTACATTGTAGGTATATACCAGGGAAAACAATTCAAAGTGACATGAAATATGTGTACATAAATAATACCATCTGTTCTTTTAGATCGATGTAGCTTTTTAAAAATCCTTTGAGGTGTTTACCCTAAACCTGATGTATTGTGGGATAAGGAGAAGATTGTTATACTGAGACTTCAAACTAAAAGACTTGGTTTGAAATTTCAAAAAGTTTCAAGTCTTTTCCTAGTTGTTTATTCAATACATATTGGAAGGGCAGGTGTCCTTCTTTATACTAGTATCCCCAGTACACAGCAGGGACTGTACTGTTAGTGTGATATGATGGACCTGAACCTGCTGTTGTGCAAGTGACCAAGGCTGGGAAGTTGCAGTTCCAATTGATCCAGCTGTTAAAAAAAAAAAAAAAAAAAAGCAAGGCAATGAGAGTGGGTGAGACATAGCTTTATTCCAGCTGCAGCAGGCTAAAATAGGAGGCCTAGGTCTCCAGTACCCAGTGGGGGCCGACTGGGTACATGGGAGCTTCGCATGGAGGCTTCCCCGCAGCACATCCACCTTTCTGTGCACGTGTATGTCCATGTGCCCGCACATCCACAGGTCTATGTGTCTGCACACTGTACTGTCTCAGTCCAGTTTATATGCCAAATCAAAAAAAAAGTGGCAACTAGCCAGGGTACAGAGTTACATAAGACAAAATGGCGCCCTCAAGGACACGCTTAGCTTAGCTGTTTTTCATACAACAGTGGCCTTCACCAGGAGGCGAAGAAGCCCAGCATATACCATGTTTTGACTGTCCCACACTTACAAACAGGGCAGTTTTAAAATTATAGTCCATTATTTAATAATAGTCCATTCAAGACTCGATAAAGAAATGTTGTTTTTATGAAATAAGTAATTAATAATTAATTACAAAGTAATTAATTCTATGTTAATTTCACATTCTCTATTATGGAATGCAGCAAAACCATCCTGTGAGACTCTGGGATGTAGTTGGTTCTTAAGCCTTGTTTGGAATAATTTATGACTGCTTAAGGAACAAATCCCAAATCAAAGAGGGGGAAGAGCAGAAGACATGGGAGAGAGCAACTGAGCAGTGGTGGGCAAGTTGCTGCAGAGGGAGAGGGGTGCAGCATGGAGGGCTTTTTGAGGTCACTTGCTTCTCCAGGGCCCCTCTGTCATGTGACCATCATTGTCCTCTCCTTTTAGTAATGAAAGTTACTTCTTTTCTCTTTTAGAATTCAGAGTAGATAATAATTGGTAAGCTTATGAACTGAGAAACACTAATGGTATGCAACAAATATTTGTGTTTGTAAAGCACTTCTTACCACGTGGCACATTGCTGAGTTTTAGCAGTTGGCCATCCATACATGAAATGACTCATTTTTTTGTCTGCTAGAGATTGAACCCAGTGGCATCCTCCCTCTGAGCTACACCCCTAGTCTTATTTTATTTTTTTTTAATTTTGAAGCAGGGTCTCATTAAGTTCGTGAGGTCCTCACTAAGTTCCTGGGGGTGGCTGTGAACCTGTGATCCTCCTGTCTCAGCATTCCAAGTACTGGGATTATAAGCGTGCGCCACCACTCTTCGCTTCTTTTTCTTTTGAGATGGGGCCATGCTATGTTGGTCAGGCTGGCTTCTGACTTTTGCCTCCTACTTCTGGGCTCTGAAATGATCCTCCTGTTGAGTAACTGGGACTATATGTGTGGGTTACCACCTGTGCCCCTACCCCTTGTTCTTTTGTTCAATAAAGCCAGCATTTCTCTAAGGAGATCTTATTTTAAAAAGTGGTTGGGAGTGGGGGGAGACTTCTCTCTAAAAATTCATACAGGTATGGTTTTACAAGACTATACAGTGATAAGAATTGGAGTACTTCATAAGCTGTAATTTGAAAACTAGCTTATTCCTATGTGTTTCTGAAGTTGTCTTTCAACTAAGGTGATTTTTGTTATTTGAATATTATATTAATTTGGAGGAAAATAATATAGAACAGATCTTAACAATGTTCTTTTTTTTATGGTACTGGGATTGAACTCAGGGGCATTCTACTTCTTATACTCCAGCCCTATTTTGTTTTTTATTTTGAAACATTATCTCATGAAATTGCTGAGAACCTCACTAAGTTGCTGAGGCTGGTCTCAAACTTGCGATCCTCCTATCTCAGGCTCCTAAGTACTGGAATTGCAGGCATGGACCACCATGCTCGTTGAACATTGGTCTGTAATCCATAATTATAGCTGTGTATTCTTTCTTGCAAACCAGCCTTCAGCAGGGAAAACCACTTTGAGAACTTTAAGTATTACTGGCATTTTAATTTTATAAAAACCTTTAACTGCTATGATAAATATTTTGGAAGGTAGAAAGAATTAGTAAAAATAACATTTAATGGGCATGCACACAGAAATCATAAGTGGCAACAGGGATCATAAACAGACATATTTTTTTCTGTTGTAGATATTTGAATGGTGGTATTTTCGCAAATACGGAACATCCTTCATTGAACAAGTCTCAGTGAGCCACTTGCGCCCCCTCCTGGGAGGGGTTGACAACAACTCCTCCAACAATTCTAATTCCAGCAATGGGGACTCAGATTCCAACAGGCAAAGTGTCTCAGGTATGGAAAGTTTCTTAAAAAATTATTATGAATATAAGACATATGAATATTGTTAAAGATAAAGCTTCAGAGAAAAAAAATTCAATTCATTTTTTGACAAATCTATATCAGAGAAGTAGGGTATAAATATCCCAGGGAATAGAAACATTTATGCTGTTAATTTTACTTTTTCTCCCGTTTAATTTAGCTAATGGTCATTTACGTCAGTGTTCTGAACCCGAGGCCAGGCTTTTCATTGATAGTTTCTCAAACCTTTGTGAATGCCTACATTTCTTCCATGATAATTGCAGAATCTTGTGTCTAACTAGATCTGATTGCATTACTCATCTGCTTAAAAAGGCTTCATTAGTTCCATTGATGGGAAAGCTCAAATCCCACATTCTTCAGTACAGCACAAGCTGCTTCTAACCTATCTTGCCAATTTGGCATCAATCATAATCCAGTCCCTTCCTTTTGTGTCCAGTTTTCTTGTAATGTGAAGCCTCCTTTTCTTTTATTTTCCTTTCCTTTTCTTTTCTTTTCCATGCTATACATGACCCTGTGCCTAGAAATCTGTTTTGTTTTCCCTTGTCTTGGTCCATCACTAGCCAAATCAAAACCCATCTACTCAGAGGCCTTCTCTGGTGGGTTGTACACTCTTACTTTTATTGATCCTTAATATTTTTTTCCTTCAGAAACATTTACTAAATTACATTGCAACTTTTAAGGTACTTCTATATTATAGCATCTTTAGCATCTTGCACAGTACCTATTACCTCACAATACCTATTACACTAATCTGAAATTCAGTAAGCAGATTAGTGCATGCAAGACCAGTACTCTTTCTGCTTATAAAACAAGAGGGAAGTATATAATTTCCTAGCCCAATATCTTTGTCAACCCAGTAAACATTTCCTAAATACTTACCAGACTTTGGATGGGTTCTTATGAACATTATGATTAAAGAAGAAGTCAGAGCTGGGCATGATGGTGCACACCTGTGATTCCAGTTCTTGAGAGGCTGAGACAGGAAGGATTACAAGTTCGAAGCCAGTCTCAGCAACTTACTGAAGTTCTCAGCAAGTTAGCAAGACACACACACACACACACACACACACACTCAAAACAAAATGCTTGTCCCCATGAAACTGTTGTCTACTAAAGAAAATAAAGTGATCATGGCTCTGATTATAAGAGAGAAACATACAGTGCTATGGAAACAAGGGGTCGGTTCCTGACCAAACTGGGAGAAGGATTCGCTTCTTAAGGGGAAGAGCATGACTTCTGAGACTTGAAGCATGAAGAGGAAGAAGTTAAAGAGCTAGATTAGGTCTTTTTCTTCCTTATAATAAGTCAGTCCACACTTCACAACTGGCCAGTTTATAAATATCAACAGCAGTGTTTCTGTTGTTGACTCAAAGCTCTTCTGGTAGACCCTTTGCCAGCCAGATATAAGTGGTACTGGACAGCTTGTGGTGACATTTACTTCATTCTAAAGGGTGCACAGTGAGAGATGGCACCGTCCAGGAACAAAATTGTTGATGACTTGATAAATGCATCTGCCTTATGAAAGAAAGAGAGGCCTGAATAAAGCAAAATGTTACTTTAACCAGCACTCTAATAAGTGTGACTTATTATTCTAGTGAGGAACCCTTATCATTAGTTGTCATCACATAAGCAGCTGTGGTTAATTGCTGCCACTTTGCATCCATTGTCAAGGCCCTGTTGATTAAATGTGCTATTGTCTGACTCAAGTTCCTGTAGTCTTTGAATGACACAGTACATTGTAGAAAATTATGAGATTTAAATCAGAAAGTATCCTCAGTGGAATGCAATCTATATAGTGAATATATGTATGTTTTCATTAAAGCCCTTCCTTTCTCTCTACCCAGCTTAAATCTCTTGCCATTCCTTAATGCAGTAATGAGTTTATTCCCTCATTATTACTATTACTTTGCTGTTTTTCTTAGTGGATGTCTTGATTAAGCCTTATTCATTATATGAATCTTGGGGAAAACCAAAGCCCTTTAAAAATATATATTCAGCCAGGCATATGATGGGGAAATCACTTAAGCTTCTGTGTTCTAAGCCCTCTTGGGCAATATAATGAGACCCAGTCTCAAAAAAAAAAAAAAAAAAAGATAAAACCATATTCAACAATAACAACCATAAAAATTCCATTTTATTTGTATTTTTACCTGGCTAAGACTGCAATTTGAAATTATTATTCAGTTTCACTAGTATTTACTGAGTACCCACTATGCACACCATATTTTTATTCATTTCTTGGGTAATATAGCATTTACAATCTGATTTCATAATAATATTTAAATAGTTACCTTTAGAAAAATGGAATTACCTTCTCTAAATATATGTAGAGCTCAATCTATCCATTTCTTTTTGACATTGGACTTCTAATATTTGTCTAACTCAGTTCAACAAACATGTGTGCTGGTATGGAAGTACCAGATACCATGAAACTATTTACTATTTTCCATTTCTCTTTTGTGGTGGTTTTTATGTATTTTTGAATAAGAAAAATGCTATAAAAGTACATTATTTGTATTCATCTCTATTTATAATCACTTTCTATTTCATGTTCTGGGTTCAGTTAAGTATAAAGGAAAAAGAAGTTCCAAGGTTTAGGGTAATCAATGTATTCATTTAAAATAGATGGATTTGTTTTAAAATTTCTGTTGCCTTCAAAATAAAAAATGATGGTTACACTAACAACAGAATGGTCAATTTGTTGATTTTTCTCAACAATCATAAGACAGCTCTTTGCTGAATTGTACATGAAATAGAATGTGGCTACCAAAGTCCTGTGGCATCCTGGGGGTATCCCAGAGGTAGTTTAATGGCATTGCTTACTTGAGAAAATCATTAAAAAACTTTAAAAATTATTTTTATATCTTTTGTTTTAATATTTTAACTGAAAATATCAGTGATGAATATTGGACTATATGAAAACTCAATGTAGCTCTTTACTTAAGAACTATTTGTTTTGACTAAAATGTGAAACACTTGGCTTACCTAAAAATTTGGAAGGAAGGTGGTAGGATGAAGAGCGAGGGAGGTTGTTATGGTACAGGGCAGACTGTGAAGACTTTTAGATCTGTGCACAATGGCCTGAACGAGGTTTGCTCAAAATTTTTAGTGATCATTATCTGTGGGACAGCTGAAGAATGTGGTTAATTACAGTTTCTTATTCTAGCCAAACTTTAGCCTGTTTGTTTCAAGTTAACATTTGTGAACATTTACTTATTTTATTTGGGAGCTAATCTGCTACTTTTATTCCAAATATACAGTTCCTGATAAACCCTGCTGATATATTGTGCTATATCATCATGTTTCCTACTGCTATTTCTTTTGCTTCTTCTTTTAAACAATAAGGCTTTATTTCATATTATTTTATTTTTTTATGTCACTGGGGAATGAATCCACTGAACTACACTCCAGCCCCATAATTTTTTTAATTGTTTTTCAAAATTTTGAAACAGGGTCTCACTAGTTACTGCACATTGGCCTCAAACCTGCAATTCTCCTGTCAAGCCTCCTAAGTACTGGGATTATAGGCTGTGCTACTGTGGTACCAACCTCTCTATTTCTTAATTCAATGCATGTGTATGTGTGTGTGTTGTGGGGGGGAGGGATACTGAGGATGGAACCCCAAAGCATTCTGCCTCCAGGCTACACCCCCAGCCCTGTTTTATTTTTTATTTAAAAACACGGTCTTGCTAAGTTGATGAGAGCCTCACTAAGTTTCTGAGGCTGTCCTTGAGCCTGTGGTCCTCCTGTCTTAGCCTCCTAAGTACTTGGATTATAAACATGTGCCACCAAACCCAGCAATTCAGTGCTTTTTAATGAGCTTATGATACATAGGGATTTAAAGTGTGATCAACTTTTCCCTATCTTAAGGGAAGGGATTCTCAGAGCCTCATAACATTATAAATTTGGATTTATGGGAACATCTCTTTGATAATTTGTCTTGTTGTCAAATAAGATTCTATAAAGACAAAGACCTGAAGCATTCACCTTCTTCAAGATATTGGGAAAAGTACAAAGTGCTTCCTTACATGAAGTATCCTTGGCAAAGTCAAGTTTAAATTCTTTGAGACACTGTAATATCTTTTCGCAAAGAACTGGATCTTCAGACTCTGGTACAGACACATGGCTTCCTGTCACAAATGATGTTATTTTAATCTTATTTAATCTTCATAAGATATATATTTCAAGTTCTAAGTAATTCAAATAATTCTAAGTAATTCTAATAATTATATATACATATATGTATATTATAAATTCAAAATTAAAGTTCATTATATCACTAGAGGCAGTTCCAGCATGTATTTAATGAAGATGATAAAGAAAAACAATGAAGAAACTCCTGTAGAATGCAAAAAATATATCCTAAGAAGTCTATAGAGCCAAATTCTCATAACAGAGCAATTTTCTCTCTTAATGTTTGTTATCAGCTTTACATGATATTATTTCATTTAATCCTTACAATAACTCCAGTAAGCAGGAGACAGTATTATTACCTTCATTTTTTGGTTAAGGAAGCTGAGGTATAGGAAGCTGAAGTCATCACTCCAGAATCACATGACTAAAAACCTGGACAGTCTTTCTTCAGAATTGAGGTTCTTATACATGGTGTGGAAAATTCAAGTGACCCTCTGTAAGGTTTATAAGGCCAGAATTAATGTAATCACCAAGCAGTTACAATAAGTTTAGTAAAGTCCTGTACTACAGTGTGTGACATTATTGGTGAAGTGACATTAACCTAACCTACTCTAGAAACAGCTCAGTGGTCAATGGCTGAGAGCTCAGGCTCTAAGGTCAGACAGATGCGGCCCTAATCTTGACTCTGTCCCTTTTACAGTAAATGACCTTGGGCATGTCACTAACTTTTCCAAGCCTTAGTGTTTTAATCTACAAACATGAGAATAGCAGTGATATCTACGTCACAAACTAGTTTGAAATTAAGTGAAGCCAGGCAGAAGTATCAAGTCAGAAGGCAGTCACTTCGCAGAGCCTCTCAGATGAGCTGTCTTCTCAATGACTCTGAGCAGGGAGGATGCCGCAACCTCCTAGGGACATGGCTGTGTGGACAGCTAGCTAACTCACTAGATTTGACTCTTTTACAGCCACGTTTCTCAGTGCTTGCATTTCAGATATTTCTTTCTGCAAAATTGCTGATTGCTATGTGTCAAGGACCTTTAGGGTGGCTCTTAACAGTCTCAATGAGGTAAACTCAGTGTGTACTTGCCAAAATCTAATGCATATGTTGATCTTAGCCAATGCTTATTACATCTTTTCAAAATCTTTGCCACTAAAATTTATGTTCTAGTACAAATGAGGTCTCTAGTTAAATGGTAAAAAAGCCTAAAATAATTTTTGTTGCTTGTGAACATTTTTCCCCCTTCTGTTCTGGGGATTGAACCCCAGGACATTCTACCTCTGAGCTACACTTCCAGCACCCCCTTTCATTTGTTTTGAAACAGAGTTTCACTAAGTTGTTAAGGCTGGCCTTGAACCCGTGATCCTCCACTCTCAGTCTCCTAAGCACTGGTATTACAGGTGTGCACCACCATGCTGGGCTGGAGAACATTTACTTAATAAGCTTATTTCACAGTTTCCTTGTTGGTTGGTAGATTGACTAAGGTCAGAAATGACCAGAGAGAAATATATGACAGATGAAATTAAAGGCTTACCCATCTTGACAATGTCCGTGAAGAAAGTAGTATGTTATCTTAAATAAAGCAGATCAATAAAAATGATCTTAAAACTCATAGTTACTCATAACTTTTTCTTATTCCATAAAAGAATTTGAAGTAGCAACGTATTCTTTGAAAACTAGCTATGTGTTACTTTGTGCCTTTATTTCTAATTATTTTTCAAAATAACTATTTTGAAATGTTATGAAATATTTAAGGCTTAATTATTTTAAAAAATGAATATTTTTATTCTTAATGATTATTTAAAATTGATCTTTTGATATAGAAGATTGGCTATTCATTTCTCATCTAATCGAAGCTAATAAATGTAGGCATAATCACATGTCAGAAATTGTTCCACTCGGGGCTAATCTGATTGTTGTAATATATACAATGAAACTTTAGCTAGGGCCTTTTGGTGTTATGCTTTGGAACTAAAGTGTTTGAAAGTATTATTAAAAAGTGTCTAATGTTTACCCAAAGGAGTTTTCAAAACTGTCTCTCTAGTGGAAAATCTAATTAATGAAGTCACAGGATTTTCAAAATTGATGCTGCAAGTTAACAAATTTGTTGTACATAGTAGGTTAAGAGTCTGGGAGTTTTGACATCAGACCTTAATCTCATTTACTATGAACCGTGGGAAAATTCTGTAACTTTTCTATACTTTACTTTGTACTTTTATAAAAAGAGTATAATTTGTGTAATGGGTAAGGACAACTTGAGCTTTAAGCTCCTTTATTTTTTTCTAGCTTTTTAAAAGATGGTCAATGTTTATTATATGGGTCACTACATTAGAAAGTCTCTACCACTTTTTAAAAATTATTTTTATGTGCTTTTTTTGGTACATTATCATCTCACATCATAGGGTAAATCATGTTGACACTGACATACATGCACACAGAAAGGACCAATGAAAGTCCACCTTAGAGCTTTGATAAAAGTTGCTGCTACAGCTGTTTATAGTATCACATTTAAGATTTGGGGAAAAGATGGTAACTTTTTAGTATAAGAAGTCTTTCTAGGCAATGCATTAGGAATTTATATATTTTGAAGTTCCTAGAAATGGAGATTCTCTAATTTTTTTTAATTATAGAAAGAAAATGTTTTAAAGTTACATAAGTTGGATGTAGAATACTTTTTTTCTGTGTGATTGAAAGTCTTGTGACTTTAGAGTCTTTTGGCTTTTCTAAGAATTGAGTTCCCCTTTTTCTTGAGGCCGTGACAAAGGGAAAAGTCTGTGGTTCTCTCAGAACACTGATTTGTCCTCTAGAGCTTCTTCAGGTAGATGCACATTATCCATTTTGCTTTTCTACCTTGAAGTCATAAACTACCTGTTTTCGTAAGCTAAGGCCTAGTGCAAGGGATAGTGTGTAAAATCCACTGTGTCTTTAAACCACAGAGTCCTAGGAGTGACAGGGAGGGCATTCTTGAGGAATAGTTGGGTATGAAAAGGTATGAAATAAATATGATTGTGATGGAAGGTTTCAGTAGGGAATGGTAAAAGGAAAGGCTGCAATGGGATTGGAGATAGCTTTTAGAAGTTCTTGGTGGTAGTGAATATTGTTTTTTTGTGTTCTTGGTCTCTCACTCAGAAACTTTCAAATATGCCATTATGACAAAGGAGTGGATTTTCTCTGTAGATTTGGGAAACTAATAAGTGCTATTTCAACCTTGGCTACCCTGCCCTGCCCTTTCTTCTTTCCCCTCCCCCTTTTTTGTAGTACTGGGAATTGAACCCAGGGGCATTCTACCTCTGAGCTACACCCCCAACCTTATTTTATTTTTTGTTTTGAAACAGGATCTCGCTAGGCTGCTAAGAGTCTCACTAACTTGTTGAGGCTCTCCTTGAACCTGTGATCCTCCTATCTCATCTGAGTACAGATGTCTGCTACCATGCCCGCTTCCCTTTCTCTTGAATTGTGTTCTTGAATGGCAGCTGAGGAAGAAAATTTGTCAGCAGTTGTGAGTAGACTGCACTGTGGACTGCTGCAAATGGAACCATGGAGAGCATGTATTTCTATCAAGGGCTTATTTATAACTAGATTATTAATGAGACTACCAAGCCCTAGATGGGGCCCCAGTCAACTTTTAGAGCTTCCTAAGGGCACTAAAATTGTTGAAGTTAATGGGGAATGGAAAATTATTTGGGGGAGTAAAATTTTAAATCTGATTTGAACCAAAGAATTTATTTCTCAAAGGTACACATAAGATAAGAAATGGGAACTCATGTGGAAAACTCTTACTCTCTGGAGATCTGAGTTTAATGTCTTCTCTTAAATCTTCATACTCTAATATGTTTGGCATTTACACCCTTTGTTCATATCTTTAAACCACATCAGACAGCTGGATATTTATGGGGTATGTTCCCTAGAGTGATTCCAGGGTAAGAGTTTTTGTGGTAATAATAAGATTATGGAACAGAATTGCAAAGAAGAAATTAATGTAGCAGTGGCCTAAATTGAAGCAAAACTTTGAACTATGTTCATATATGAACTCTAGATTGCTTATTTCTTAAAAAAAAATAACCTACCAGGCATCCTTAATTTAAAGGATGTGACCTATGAAGAAGATACTTCTTACGTACTTCATCACCTCTTTTTCTTACTTAGAACTGTCTACATCTGTTAACAATTATTTAGAGCTTCATTTCTAAGTTTCATGGATAGTTGAAAAAATGAATGTAGAACACCTACACGACACCAACGTTAACAAGTGTTTTGTTTTTTTTTTTTAAATTCAGTTCTTTACTAGACGTCATAAAAACAGTATTTCCTAATGTCTGCTGCACCCCCTGCTGGCTACATTATGGCATTTCCTTAAATCAAGATAGTTTTAGGCACTGCTCAGTGAATATTTTAGGTCTATACCGTATTTCTCTTTAGAATTATTTTTTGTTTAGAAATACTTTTAATTTCATCCTATATATGGTATGGTTGATATTTTCATTGAAGGTAATTTCCCTTCTAACTAGTTAGTTAATGTTTGAACAGTATTTATCCTTGCAGGCAGTACAATAATGTATTTATTGGAGTAAAAATATTTGCCACAATTCTTTTGCTAATATTTCAGATGAAATTAAACAGGGAAGGAAGTATCTCCTCTAATGTTTGTATTTTATTGTAAATAATTCTACCATGTACATAAATCTGTGTGTATGTTTATTGTGTGCTAGCTATAAACCTTGCAACACTTATGAGGTTTAAGAAGAGCACTTTGAATCTTGCAAGAGTTTCTCAGAGGAAGAGCTTGCAGTGGTGTGGTCTAAAGAGTTGTAATAGCCAGAAGGGCAAAGCTCATGGTTGTCTGGCTCCTCAGCATTTCTACCCATGATCTGTAGCCCTTGAAAGGGCCTTTGTGTTTGGAGAAAAAGTAGGTGTTCAAGGGAAATATAGTTTTCCAGTTAGTGACATAGGAAATGACAACCATCAAATTTCAGTTTCTTAAGAAAACATTCAGAGATGCTGCACAAAGTGAGCAAAGATCATTTCCTAAATGGCAAATTAAGCTAAATGGCAACAACAAAAAAAAAAAAAACCCTAAATGGCAAGTTAAGCTAAGTGACCAAAAAATGTAGGACTATTATTTACAAACACTGAGTAAATATAAAGTGGGATCCTGTCCTAATTTAAAAATAAATTAATCTTCTTTAAATGAAAACATGTATTCCTGTTACAGAAATAGAATATTTAAACAGATATTTACTGAGATGTTACACACAGTATTCCCACCCTTCTTTATGCTCTCCATTATCACACCATGTTGTAATTGATGTTTTACTGGATTCCCCCAATGGGTGCTCAAATTAATACTTGCCGGGTGGGTGGATAGAAGGGTGGATGTTGGATGTACAAGACCAAGGGGAGAATCCTCGTGAATCACCACATGCCCTTTAATGTTCTTCAAGTTTCTGCAATAATTTTGTGTGTATAAGTCGTTGGGTGTGTTTTTTTGACTGATTACACACACATACACACATATACACAGATGTTTTGACTATGTTTAATTGACTTTTATTTTCTAACAAGATCATATTCATCCAAAAATTCTAGAATTATGAATCAGTAGAAAGTCTTAATCATAGGGTGTTGTGGTGTTTTAAGAATTGTAGCCTATTAGTCACATGCTTACTATAACACAGTCTTAAAGCTATGATTGACTTTTTTTTTCTTTTTTGTTTTGTGGTGCTGGGATTGAACGCAGGGATAATCTATCTCTGAGACACACCCACAGCCCTATTTTATTTTTCATTTTGAAACAGGGTCTCATTAAGTTACCGAGGCTAGCCTTGAACCTGTTTTCTTCCTGTCTCAGCCTCCCAAGTACTGGGATTATAGACATGTGCCACCGTGTCCATCCTGGTTAAGTCTTCTAGGTTAAAGTGGTTTGGTTCTAAGTTTCTGTGATCCTTGTGTAACTAAGAAGTATAATCTGTTAGTAACTAATACTATCATATTAATGTATAATTTGATGATTAACATATGTGTCTTTATAAGTAAATGATGTTAAAATGCTTTTAAAATGATTTACTTACATAGCATTTCTCTGCATAATGGTGATAATTTTATTAATTTTCTTATGAATCTTCAGGAAGGCAAAAGAAATCTGGTGAATTATCACAAAATCAGAATTATCATACTTCTTAATTAGGAATGTAAGGCTCTGCATATTATATGGTATAGCTTAAATTTCATTTGTCATGAATGGTGTTATTGTGAGATATATTTTAGAGTAGCAGAAAGTAGTTTTACTTTTACCTGTACCTTTTGGCTATACTTTTAGAAGTAAATTCATATACTTGGGTTTCTTGAAATAACCATAGAAATTTGGATTAGCTAATTGTGTATGGTACCTTGTTTTGGCAAATGAGGAAACTTGGCCCAGAGAGATAGATGAAACTTTACAAAGTCCTAAAGCCACATTCTGATTAACTTCCCAGACTTTTTCTGTGTAGCTTCCCATGGAAAGGAGAATAAAATTATCTTATCAAATGGCCAGGAAGGGTGTTTGCTGAATTAATTAGCTTGTAATGTCACTGAACTTACGGGTAACATTTTCATCTTTCTCTTTGTTGCAGAATGTAAAGTATGGAGAAATCCACTAAATTTATTTAGAGGTGCTGAATATAATCGGTAAGTATTTTGACAGCTTGGAAAACAAATGGGCCTGGTTCAGAGAGCAAAGACAGCATAAAATGTTTTTACTGGTTCATTTAGGGGTCATGTAGCAGCCCATTTAGTGCTTCTATTTTTTGATAACTATACTCTGAAGTTTTGATTTTTCTGTTTTATAAATATTTTAGCATAGATTTGGCATACTTCATGATATGTGTAGTTTTTAGAATTTTTCTATTCCAGTTATTATTTTATATAATCACAGTTTTAAGCTTGCCTGGAACATGGTTATAAAGATGCCAGAGAAGTTCTGTTAGAATTTAATTTAATGAAGTTGTTAGGCAAGTTAGAATTTTCATAGCTTTTTGGAAATGTCTGTTTATAATTCTAATTAGGGAAGGTTTTCACAAGCAGTGGCTAGTAAAATTTTAAGGAAAAAAACATATGGGGAAATGTTGACTTCTTTTCTGCTATGTAATTCCTGAAGGAAGAACATGATTTTTTTTTTTTTTTAAATAATGCTTTATTCATTAGAAAAGCTACTTTAGTGTTCAGTCAATGGCTTATGTCTTGTTTTCCTCCCTCAAAACTGTCTGGCCATATTACTTCCCATTTACAGGTATACCTGGGTGACAGGACGAGAGCCTCTGACTTATTATGACATGAATCTCTCTGCCCAGGACCATCAGACATTCTTTACTTGTGACTCAGACCATCTACGTCCTGCAGATGCAAGTATGGAAAATCCTTTGGGTAGTTGCTGGGTGGGAGGGTTTCCCAGATTGTTTTTAGGTACCAGGGTTTCTGTTTTTAGAATATCTGCTCTCTAGCCAGGTATTGTGGCACACCTCTGTAATCCCAGTACTTGGGAGAGTAAGGCAAGAGGATTACAGTTCAATGCTACCCTCAGCAACAACCTAGCGAGACTTGTTTCAAAATACGAAGTAAAAAGGGCTGGGGATGTAACTTGGAGGTAGAATGCCTCTGGGTTCAATCCCACCCCCACCCCCCACCACATAGAATATCTGCTTTATAAAAAGCCCAGTGAATAAAATATTAAATTGCTGATTGATTAGTAGAACCCAGAATTCTGATACTTAAGCTTTATCTAGTATGTGGAAGGCTGAGACAAGAGAATTTCAGGTTCACAGCCAGCTTCAGCAACTTAGTGAGGCCCTCTGCAACTTAGTAAGACCTTGTTTCAAAATAAAAATAAAATGCCGGGTGTGGTGGCACACGCTTGTAATTCCAGTACTTGGGAGGCTGAGATAGGAGGATCATAGGTTTGAGGACAGTCTCAGCAAGTAATGAGACTCTCATCAACCTAGTGAGACCCTGTTTCCAAATAAGAAATAAAATCTGGCTGGGGGTGTAGCTCAAAGGTAGAATGCCTCTGGGTTCAATCCCCAGTACCACACAAAATAAATAAATAAATAAATAAATAAATAAATAATAAAAATAAAACAAGACTAAGGGTATAGCTCAGAAGTAGAAAGGTAAAATGCCCCTAGGTTCAATCTCCAGTTACCCACCCCCAACACAGACACACACACACACACACACACACACACACACAGCTTTATCCACAGGCTACTCCCTTTTGAGAGCCCCTCCCCTGAGCAGGAACTATTCTTTCTATTTTCTATTTTTCCTTGACTTACAAATCAACTTTCATTTTCCTGCACCCTCTCCACCCTCCAAAAAAATATCAATGTTGAACTGATATATTTGAAGACATGTAAATCATATATGGATATAATTAAATTCACAGTTTTCATAGCTTAGATAGAATAAAGGGTTTTATCTCCTTGATGATAGCCTAATTAAAAGTCAAGATTCAATGAATCCAAATGATTAATGAATGTATTTTAGTGACTTGTATGCCCATTTGTAGGTTCACTAGCACTAAGTGAGGATATGGCTTTGGTTACTAGAGTCCATATGTGTTCCCATCTTAGAGAAGATTTTGTTTAGCATTTATTTTTTACTGCCTAAGTTCTAAATAATCCTACTGGTATATTTTGTATTGCTAAACTTAGTCAAAGTAAATAGTGAAAAGAAAAAAAAAACAACTTTTTTAAAAAAAGGATTTTCTACATACGCTTAAAAACTGACTCATAAGATGTAAATTTATCAACTGAATTAAATAAGGATAGTTACCTTTTATTTTTATTTTATTTTATTTTATTTATTTTTGGTACTGGGGATTGAATCCAGGGGCATTCTACCTCTGAGCTACACTCCTGCCCTATGTTATTTTTTGTTTTTAAACAGGGTCTCACTAGTTTGCTGAAAGTCTTGCTAAGTTGCTGAGGCCAGTCTTGAATCTATGATCCTCCTGTCCTAGCCTCCCAAGTACTGAAATTACAGGTACTTGCCACAGTACCCTGTTCTTGTTACTTTTATTAAGGTTTTCTTTGTTATGGTGGGACATCATAGTATAATAAATATAACCAAGCATTGAGCTTCTCACAATACATTCACAAACTTCTATGATACATAAAAACTAGATTTGCAAGTAAATATTAGGAATAAGTATACATCTAAGGAGAAGCCGCAAGCACCTTTTACTCTTCACTAGGAATTCTTCAGATGAATTCAGAATGTTCCAATATCTAGACTCTGTAGCAAGTGCTTTGGAAAACAACCAATACAAATATATTGTGTCTAAATAAAATAAAAATTGTATGTATTCTCATACAAAAAATGACATGAACGTACAAAAGAAATAAAATCTCTATTAGAGTTCCTTTTCTTTAGTCTATAAGATTTAGATCTATAGTTTTGTGAGCCCACAAAAAAATTGGTATCAGCAATTGAGTAACAGTGAAATAGAAAATTAGAATGTGTTTGTGTGCCTATGTAGATTTGTCTGACCCTCTTAGTAATGGAAGTCTCTTGTAATTTGAGCTAAAAACTATTAACTTATCTATAGTCCTGCATCAAATTTTCTTCACTATATGTACCGATTGACTTGTTTTGTTTTTTTTCTATTGGTCTAAAATAGTAATGCAAAAAGCCTGGAGAGAGAGAAATCCCCAAGCTAGAATTTCTGCAGCTCATGAAGCCTTGGAGATAAATGAGTAAGTGGGGAAAATCTTGCTGTTAAAAGGAAATCTCATCTTTTGCTGAATATATTTCATTGCCACTGATAGGATACTTAATATTAACCTATGCATTTGAACTGGGGGATTGTTTGGGCATTATTACTTTCTGCAATTTTCTTTTTATGAAAGACAGCCAAGTAGAGGTGGTTTTAGTTATTTTAGAATGCAAGTCAATGGCTTTGCTGTGACCCTAAATTAAATTCTTCAAGATTTAATTTAACTATCCTTATAATATCCCACACATCATGGGATATTGTGAGGACATAAGTTTTTACATAATTAAGACATTTTGATAGGGAAGTTTTTCAGATGTAGAATGCTCCTCTTTATCATCAAATTTTCCAGGAAGAACTTCTGGAAGTGGAGGAAGCATAACAGAGACAGTGAAAAACAGATAAGGTGAAAAAAGTAACATTAAACAATACTTTACGATCCAGACAAAGATAACGGGGAATGCTGTCCTTAGTGTTGTTAAACATTCTGTGGGTTACCAAGGAAGGCTGGGAAATCTCTTCTGGAGATCTCAGAAAATGGGAAAGATTCTTAAAGTTGGAGTCATAAAAACTTAGGGTTGGCAGAGACCTTAAAGGTCATTTAGCTCAGCCACCCATCTGGTGCTTGAATCACCTCGACACTGTCTTTGCCAAGTGGTCATTGTTAAACTATTTTATGATTTTTCTGAAGAAGGTTACAGAATCTTCTCCAGAGGTCCTAAAGAAAGAGAAAAGATTCACTCAAAAATTGGAAATCCTACCATTGTAATTAATTAGTTGATCTATATGGTTTCTGATTCTGTCATGCAATATATGTACTTTCCACTTTCTTGTCATCTGTAAATAAATTTGATATGCCTGCCTTCTGTGTGTCATCCATGTTTCTGAGGAAAATATCAGAGCAAGAAATAGAACTCTGTGACATGGCATATAGGAACTATGCTGTAGGTTTGTGTCTTCATGAATCACTGTTCTTTGGTATTATTCAGCCACCCAGTTACATTGTGATTCAGCCCATATTTCCCCATTTTGATCTTAAGATTAGTAGGTGTCTCTGTGGATCTTTAGTTTATAGTAAACTTATTAGAGAAAGTTAAGTTAGTACAGCTTGATTTGTTTATTCTTAGTGAATTTAAGCTGGCTCCTGGTGGTTACTACTTTCTTTTTAATGTATGTGGAGACCATCTCTTAAATAATTAGAGTTTCTTTCCAAATCACTATTCTGTAGGTTGGGAAGTTAATCTTCTTCCCCTTTTTGGAAATTTATTCTACATTTGTCATCTCATCTTCTGGTACCTCTCCATTCTTTGTGATTCCTCAACTGTCTGTAGAGAGATATTCG
This sequence comes from Graphiurus murinus, assembly GCA_004027655.1. Classification (NCBI taxonomy): domain Eukaryota; kingdom Metazoa; phylum Chordata; class Mammalia; order Rodentia; family Gliridae; genus Graphiurus; species Graphiurus murinus. The sequence goes on from PVLC010005952.1 coordinate 42,619, forward strand.
ATGGCCTGGCTGGAAATCTGTTGGCTTCCTGGGATTTGTCCATCCCAGCACAGTGATTCATTTAGAAAGGATTTGCTATCTTACATCGTTTTACCCATTTTTAAAGTTTAATTTCTTCTCTCCTTTTTAGTCTGACAATCATTCTCCTTGCTAGAGAAGCTAGGAACAAGATGGGAGTGAGAGAGTTTTGCTTTCTCATTATTATCTACTGCTATTAACTGTAAACCTTCCTTGTTTTGGTGGTATTATTTGTCTCTTTTGCTTATTTTTTTTTTGTGATGGTTTTAGATAAATGGGGGAGTAATAGGGCCTTAAACATAATTGAAATATAGGGAATACACAGTTGTCTTTAGTAGAGTTTTTGTGCTTTTTTTGGGGGGGGGGTCTTTTATAGGGGGAGGGGCAGGCCTGAGCTAATTTGGAGGTTTAGCTCCCTTGACATTATTCTGATAAATTCATTCCACTCTCTTACAGTCTTTCATTACATACCTTTTTTCCATCTTTTTTTACACCCTTTAAAAATCTAACCTGGGGGAAATGGCTGTGAAGCTGTGTATTAGTTACTTAAGTGCCACCCTTCTTTTCTTCGTGCTGAGAGGATCATTTGTTGTGATTGCAATTACAATTGGATATTTGGAAGCTACTCAATCCTCTTATGCCATTTTTCCTTCTGAGTCTCATACCATTGAATCATGTCTCTTTTCTTTGAATTTTTTGAAGTCTACCTCCCTCTCTTCGATTACCCTGACCTCCAAAATGACATAGTAACTCTCTCTAAATGTTCCTATCAGTTTTCATTTCACCAACTATTTTTTTCTTCTTGGTCAGAATTAGGTCCAGAGTTGAAGTTCCCCTAATTGCTTCCTCTACCATCTGGGAGATAAAATTATTACCAAAGTAAGTCAAGAACATGTCGGTTGCCCTACTTCTAACCAAATGAGACTTCTAGCAGATATCTGGATGGTTGACACCCCCATCACCACACTCTCTTGCTTCTGTATGTGTATTGTGTTGTGACAAGGATGCATCATCTCTATCTTCCATCGAGCTGAGCAGTCTGTTCTGTACTCCACAACCATTAGTACTTCTATTGCTCTCTCCTTTTTCCTTCACTCACAAGCTCTTAGCATGTTTCTACCCCAAACTCACGAGTTTCCACACAGATGTATGTTTCTTGGCCAGTAGTGCTACTCTGCCTCTCCTCCTAAGAATACTGTTGGAAATATAAATAAGTAAAGCAAGCAAGCTAGCCCCAACCATTCTTGAGTTCCCAGCCCAAGAGCTGCAATCTGATAATTAACTCCTCTGATACTGTATCTACCACTCAATATTACAATCTCAATTCTCACTTCATTACCTTTGACCCATATTTATGTGGAGGCATCTGAAGCTTTAAGTTTTTCCTCTGATGCCTATGCCAGTTATTTCCTCACTGAATCATGGGATAGTCTCAGCATCATTTTTGTTTTTTCCAAGTCATGTATGCTGCCCTCCACAGTCATTAGTTTTCCAGCTTTTATTCTGGGCATTTCTCTCCCTACCTCACCACATTCAGTTTAAACCCCCATGAATGGTTTCTGCCTGAAATTAGAGAGATTGGCTAAAGAATTTTCAAGACCCCTCCTCAAGGCTAAACTTAACTAGTGACCCCAGACCTCCCACTAGCTGATAAGTTCAGGCTCCTTCGCCTACCTGGCAGTTGTAGTTAGCGCATACTAAAAGTAACTTTGGCTTCTACTTTCTGTTTATTTTCTCTCTTGTGGTCTGATGGAGATACGTAGGGGAATGGCCACAGAGAGGCAGTGGAGAAAAGGACAGTGGAGGGTTGGGTGCAGATCGGGACCTATGTGGTCTGTTCTGGCCTCACCATTTATTTTTATTTTCCCTTCTTTGGCAGCGGGTTGTTCTTTATATGATTGGGGAAGTTTAAATGTCCAGGAGCTCCCCTTATTCATTAGTTTTAATTGCACGCCCTTTCTGGCTTCCTACCTCAGAGGGTTGTTGAAAGGATTATATGAGATGATCTATGTTGAGTGCCTGGTACAGTGCTTAATATGAACTAAGCCACAAACAGCAGCTTGTTGTCAAAGGCATGACATTGAACTTTTTTGAGCTACTGTGGCTGTGTCATATTTTGAGCTCTTCAGAAATAATACTACCTGTAGGTTTCTCTGGTATCCTCTGAAGAAGAAAATAAATGCTGTTCTGCATTATCAAAACACTCTTTATCAATGAGTAACTCGATTTAATGAATTTCTCACTCTGAAGAAATCTTTCGATTGGAAAGAATCTATGTTTTGTAAACTTACATATAGCACCACTAACTTTTATTGTTGGAAGGAGATATTTAATAACCGCTCTTACCATTGCTATTATCACTGACATTTCCTGGGCACATACCACATGCTGGCTGCTGTACTGAGCACTTCACATGTGTCACCTCGTTTAACCTTCACAACAACACTGGGAACCAGTAGGTTCCTTGTTGTTCTCCATCAGGGAGGCAGAGTAAAAATTTGCCCAAAATGACACACTAATAAGGGGCAGCATCCATACACACGCCCCTTGCTCCTGACACTACACATCATTCCTCTCAAGCTAAAATGTAGACGTTTCTTTTGTACCATTATTTTGTGTCAACAGCTACGAACGGGTGCATGAGCCGGTTGGCCACTCTGCATGTTTTGGCGTAACTTCTTGCCCTTCTGCATGAACTCCTCCCATCTGTTGCCATATCCTTGGATTTGTAATTGACAGTGATTATTATCTGAATGGACAGGTGTGCAACTGCTTATATTCTCTTGGCTGAAGAGGAAGCAACAACAATTGCTGAAGCAGAAAAACTATTTAAGCAGGCCCTGAAGGCTGGAGATGGCTGTTACCGGCGTTCTCAGCAGCTACAGCATCATGGATCCCAGTATGAAGCCCAACATAGTAAGGTTCCTTCAGGTTGATGCATTGGGGATCAGAATTGTAAAATGATTGATCAGGACCAAGTTCCAGTCTAGTTCAAAACTGGATTCTCCTAGATGGGAACAAATACTGTCTTGCTTTTCTTGCTTTTTATTAATTTTTTCCTTCCTCTAAAAGCATTTGGTATACAATTAACTTCATTACTATTCATGTTCACATTCTCTTCTTTTTGCCCATAGATTCCCAGTGCAAGAAGTAAATGGCAGTAACCTTTAATAGAAACATTTATTTCCCCCTCAGGATTCTTCTGTATTTCTGTTTATCAGTTGCTTCTCTGTCTTGTGACTTTAGGTTCCAGTTTGGAAACAAGACTTCAAATAGTGTTAATGTTATCAAAGGTTTATAAGTCTTCTACAGCATTAGTTGAAATACAACAACTAAGAATATAACAATTATTGATAATTGTGTCAGCATTTAGCTCTTATTTAAGAAACATTGGTTTCTAGAATTACCAGGAGTTCCTAATTGTATTTTTTTATGTTAAAATAATGCTTTCTTTTATTTAAGACATCTCTCTAAAATCCCAGACCTTTTAATGTAGTATGCTCAATTGAAAGTCAGGGACATTTTGAAAAAACAAAATCATTTCTGAAATTCCCTGAGCCCCTTGTTTCATCTTTGTTGGTTATTTAAACAGAAATTCAGTGATCCTTGTGGGAGAAAAATGTTTTCATGTTCCAACCAAAATTTAGGTTGTTTGCTTAAGGTGACTCCCATATCATTTCTCTCTCCTTCAGTTTGGAGACTAGGAGTGTATCTGCTTCATACTTGAGATTATACAATTAAATTTTAATATAAAACTTGGATTTGGTGTAGGGGCTTGCATTAGTCTCTGTGACTAAGGTGCCAACAAGATCTTTGCATTAGATTCTACACATTCATGAATATGTCCATACAACCATCAATACACAGGCTTTAACTTTTATTCTGCACTGAATATATACGTTAATGAGGTCTTTAATCATCATCTATATCGCCTTTTTAAAAAGTAGAATGCAGTGCATTTTGAAGACATATAGTAAATGTCAATTTTGCAAACTAAATGGAAATTAGTACCTAAAACTACATAACCTATGATATGATTTAAGAAATCTTTTTCTTTTCTTCTCTAAATTAAATCCTTTCAACCTATTGACTAAACCAATCCAAAAAATATAATCATATCTTTAAAATAATGTGTAGGTACTTGGCAGTTTTTCAGCACACATCTTGATCTCATTGTTTAAAACTCAAAATGTTCAGACTTGGTCTTAACATCTTTTAATAGCTGCATGTTATACATATACTTAATCTATAACAGGTGTGTCATATTTTTCTCAAACATGGTGATTTTACTGAGGATTAAGCATATGCATGTTCTCACTGGTCTGGAAATGGATCCAAAAAGACATAATTAAATAAAAGATTAAGATAAGAAATTGTTAATGTACATTTTAAAGGCCATTTTAGTGACTATTGTTCTAACTATTTAGCTTGTCAGTGCTTTCTCTAACACAAGGCTAGTTTTTCATTTTGCTGCATACTCTGTTGTCATATCTGGAATGTGTTATATTGCCATCTAAATTCAGCTGCTTTGGGGACCTGGAGATGATTATGATGTCACTAGTGTTAGAGAAGGAGTAATGTGAAACAGAAGTTCAAGATGAGGCTTCTCCAGACTTAATGTCAAGAAAAAAAAAAGTTCATCAGGATGCAGCCTGAGATTCACCTCTTTGCATCTTTATCCAAAGCATGTACACTTGAAGAATGTGGAGTTCTTGCTTGTAAACTGGATGCAATGTGGGTATGTTCATTTTCTCAGCACTTTGTGGCCAAAGATTTTGTTTATTATCAAATATTCAACATCCAAACTCAGAAGCATGGATTTAGGTAATCAGTCACATGATTTGACTTTTGGAAGTCTAAGTACTTTTACCTTGCTCTGTGTTGATTCTACTAGTAACAAAGTTGTTCGTGCTCCTGGTAGTAAAGCAAAGCCAAAGCAGCAGTCTATTCTCTCTGAGGGTTTTCTTTAAGGGCAAGGCAAATGAGCTTCTGCATTTTTTTCTACAGAAAGCTATCATTTTTTAAATTTTGATGTTTTATATCTTCCTCTTCAGGACGAGACACCAATGTCTTGGTCTACATCAAAAGAAGGCTAGCAATGTGTGCCAGAAGACTCGGGAGGACCAGGGAAGCAGTGAAAATGATGCGAGACGTGAGTGTGGGGTTGTGTTTCAGATTGGTGCAGTGTGCCTGGCTTCGAGCCCTGGGAGCACATGGAGCAGGCCTCAAAGACACAGCTGGCCACGTGTGGTGGTCCCCTGGGCTCGGGAGCCAGCTCCCTGCTGGCTGGGTGAAGGATGTTGGTTAAGTTACTCAATTGTGCCCTAGTTTCCTCCTCAGAAAGATAATAATATCAGTCCTCAAAATAACTTTAAGATTGCTCTAAGAAGTTCACGAGATAATAGATACTAAGCTGTTAACATAGCGGACGGGCACATTAAAAAATTCTCAATATTTATTCTCAATCCTTATTATTTAATAATAGCCTGTGGGGCTGTAGCTGGAAACCAGTCATGAGATCAGCCATTTTACCTAAGTGACTTTTTCTCTTTGTAGTTGTGAGGGAGATTTGAATAAATTATGGGTCAAAGTGTTACCTTCAAATTTAGAAATACTACCAGCTAATCCTATTACAGTCATTTGAAGCATTTTCCTAGATTATTAAGAGTCAGCGTACTTTATTAATTGTAGTCAACATACAATTCAAGAAGAAAAAAATAGGTAAGAGTTTTAAAACAAAAGAGAACATAAAGAGGTTATATTTATATAACTTTAAAACAAAATAGCCTTTTAAGAGAAACCAATTATAGAACTTTTACTTTTACATTGTAATTGTTAGTAAGAAATACTTTCCATAAAGAAATTGACACTGGTATGAATTGTATGTATAAGCCATTTTTTTTAAAAAAAAACAAAAACTTTTGTCAATATTTCATTCTTCCACTGTGTTCCTGAATTAGAAGACATGGATAACTGCCCTTTATAAAAACAGATAATCAAAGGGTAGTAGAGTGAAAACACCAAGTGGAATTTTGCTCAATTCTGAACTCATGGGTTTGAGAATAGGACTGTGCAAACCCAGTGAGCCTTTCTCAGCTTGTCTCTGGAAAGGCAGTTATTCATGTCAGTTTTCAGGTACTGTTTGTCAGAGAGAGCCTGTGTTTGAGCCTACCTCCATTATTTCTGTGAGGTACAGCCCAGGTGAGACCCAAGTGTAGGCCTACCTACTCCATTAAGCAGCAGTATAACCCCCAAATCTGAGGAGATGAAGACAATTATGAAGCTGATATATGCTCAGCCAGTACTAAATTCTTTTGGCTGAAGGAAAAATTTGAAAAATTTGAAGAATGGTATATAGCCTGAGAGACAATTTTAAGAAAAGGAGATTTCTGCAAAGATATTAACTTGCTTTCAAAGCATTTTAGCTTCCATAAATTCCTTCCCTTGATACAGCAAAGAAACTGCCAGTCACTGTGGCTCTGAAGAGCTGGGAACTTTATGAAGGATGGGATATTTCTCTATCTTAATCTGGTACAACCATATTCAGCCTTTAAGAAGGTGTCTTATTTTTATTGCCTCTTATTAACTTTAATTAGCCTGGAGTAGATATACATGGAAGGTCAGATTTTGGTGATTTTATTTAGTATATACTTAAACAAATTCAAAGGAGAAACAAGTTATGATTATTTTAATTTCAGTTTTTCTATCAGTCTCATTCTGCTTATCACATTCAGTATATACAGATAAAAGTAGATATGATTAAAAGCAAACATACTTAACTACTAATCTATCTACTATATGTTTACTTTGATTTGCTTTTTTTGTTTAATATTACTTTATATTTACAATTCCATTTATTGACCTAGCCCAAATACAGTTTTTTTTGGAAGAAAGTCTGGGATGCAGTAAAAGAAGCACAGAACAGGGGGTCAAAACACCTGTTATCAACCTCAGCTTTGCTTTTTGCTAGCTTTGTGACCCAAGGCAACTTATACCTTTTATTTATTTATTTATTTATTTATTTATTTATTTATTTATTTATTTATTTATTTATTTAATTTTTTTTTGAGGTACTGAGGATGGAACCCAGGGGCATTCTGCCTCCAAGCTACATCTCCGGTCTTATTTTTTTCTCTTTATTTTGAAACAGGGTCTCACTAAGTTACGGAGGGCCTCACTAAGTAACTGAGGCTGGCAGAGAACCCAGATCCTCAGGTCTCAGCCTCCCAAGTACTGGGATTACAAGTGTGCGCCACCACACCTGGCTAACTTATACCTTTTAAAATGGACTTTTTATGTAACCTTCCATAAATTAGAGATAATGATTCTTACCTGGAAGGGCAATTCATGGAGAGAAGTAAATGAGAGAATGTAACTGGAGCTGGTGGCACAAGCCTGTAATCCCAGTAGGGAGGCTGAGACACAAGGATTGCAGGTTTGAGGCCAGCCTCAGAAACTTAGACCCTGTTTCAAAATGAAAAAAATTAAAAAGGGCTAGGGGTATATCTCAGAGGTAAAATGTCCTTGGGTTCAATACCCAGTAACCCCCCCCCCCCCATTGAATATATATTTAAATGTAAATGAGATAACATGAAAACTCCTGGCATATACAGGGATACATATATATACATATATATATATGTATATATATAATTTCCCTATTTTTCTTTATTATGTGAGCTATAATATAATTTAGACATCTTGAAACAATTCTCATTTCTTTTTATTTTTTAATTAAATTTTTAAAAATTTAAGTATTTTTATTTTTATTTGACACATAATACACACATGTACAGGGTATGGTGGATATATCCATACATGTATACATTGTGTAACAATGAGATCAGAGTATTTGGCATATTCATCATCTCAAACAGATTTCTTTTCTTTAATGAATCAGTCACTTGATGAAATCATCTTTTCTTGCTTTCTCTATTGCGTGTATACACATACATACATATCGTATGCATGTTTACATCAATATAGATACTTGTTTCTTTCATTACATTTCTAAAGCAACCTGTCATAGTCTTAAAATACCCCATACATGTTGCCTTCTCTCTGGGGTCACAGAGCATCCAGGAGACAAGGGCCCCGCTGTGTGACAGTCCTGTGAGGGACACTCTCAGACAGAGTGGTGTGTTCTGAAGAGAAATATTCAAAGCGCTCTTTCCTTCAGACATGCCTTCTGTCACCTCTCAACCCAAACAGTGGAATGGAGGGTGAAGATCTCTTTGTTGAAGCTGCAACTGTGCCTAGACTTGCAGGAGACAGTTGTTGGTCAGGCCTGACTGACTGGACTCAGGTCTCGGCTCAGGCTTGAGGGCTCACTTCTTTAACAACATGTACACAAACCATCTTCTGTAAAACTTCCTCTAATAAAATAGCACAGTGGGTTCCAGGCAGCCTGCTGATAAAACATTTAGGCAGGAGGATCTAATTTTTCATTAAGATACAGCTGTCCTCTCTCCACAAACATGGATTTATACTTTCATAGAATAGATTTTAAAGTGGAACTAGAAATGCCAGAATCGGAATGTCTTCCATGTAGAAAGGAGTGTCATTTTAAAAAATTCTCTGGGAGCGTGGTGTGGTGGTGCATATATGTAATCCTAGTACTTGGGAGGCTGAGACAGGAGAATTGCAGGTTCAAGGCCAGCCTTGGCAACTTAGTGAGACCCTGTTTCAAAATAAAAAAATCAGGCTGGGGGTGAAGCTCAGAGGTAGAATACCCCTGAGTTCAGGCCCTAGTACTCCCCCACCCTGCCCCTCCACACACATGCACACAAATTTTCTGGAAGCCCTTTAAGGAAAGGTGATCTGTTTCTTGGTGGGATGTCCTGAAAGAGACTGAAAGGAGATTCTGGAAAGATGATTGTAGATGGTTTTAGATGGTTTTTTATATTTCCATGACTGGAGACTATACTATGGCTCAAATAAAATATTGATGCCTTCAGTGAAATATTGATGAGGTAAATGTACATTGACTCCTTAGTATCAAGATTCATGGCTTCTCATTTTCTCAAGCAGCACATTAACTATTTGGATCCCCTGTTTAAAAAAACAAAAAACAAACAAACAAAAAACTCCACATACTTTAGCTCTCTTTTGAAATCACTCCTTACTGCTGAAGGAGTATTTTTGTAGTGTGCAGAGCCAAGCAAGCATGGCTGGTTTTGAACTTCACTGCAAGGGGTTATTATTTAAAATGAAAAGGGTTACACTTTCTGCTTTCTTGAACTTAAGGGAAAAGCTTTGTGTTCTCTCTTTTTGGTGATTTTTGCCTCCTTAATGTTTGGTGTATGGTGTAATTTCTTTTCTCCTTTTAACATCTACTGTTTAGCTACCTTAAGTTTTTCCTTTATCTTTCCCCAGCCCATTTGAATAGGTTTGGAAAGGAGTTCATAACACTGATGACTGTGGTCCGGTCCCTTACCCATATCCTGGTGTGGATGCTGGTTTGAACAGGATACTATGCCTCTGTGAAATAACCCAAAGCTGCTATTGCCCAGGTCATTTTGTCTAGATCAGGGTTTCCCAAATTTGGCACTACTGATATTCCAGTCCAAGTAAAATTATTCATTGTGGGGCTGCCCTGTGCATTGTATGCTGTGTAGCAGTATCCCTCCCTTTACCTACTAGGTATCAATAGCAACTCATGCCCCTATTACTTTCCAGCTCTCTCCATACATTGCTAAATGTGCCTGGTACTGGGGATCATTCTCCATTAAGAACCACTGGTCTAGAGATCCTGAGGTGGGTAGATGTGTTTCCAGGCAGACATTGGGATCTTTTCCATTTGTAGTATGAACTTCCCCTAGTGTGTGCACAAGCCTCCAAAGCACCCCTAGAATTGAGTAACCTGGTGTTGGGAGAGCTGTTTTTCCCAGATGGGATTCCCTGAAGAGCCATCCCAGGGCAGATAGAGTAAATGAACTTGGAGGTTTTGATGGAGTCCTGGTGGGAGAACTAAGAATGAGAGGAGGCTAGATATGGAGCAGTGGTCTCCTATGCTCCTCATGCCTCTGATCATTGTTTGCCTCATTTCCCTAAAATGCACACTCCTTTGAAAGCAAACCATATGCTCTATGGCTCTATCACCTGTTTCCCCTGCTCTCTGTAGTTTTCTTCAGATCTCTGCCACTCCAGCCATGCCCCTCTTTTTTTTTTTTTTTAATTTGGTGCATTGTGATTATATGTCATATTGGGGTACAGAGTGTCAGAAAATACATGCACACAGCTTTTGGGTGTCCTCCCCACCAGGTCCCCCCTCCTCGCCCTCCCTGTGCATGACCTTGAGACTGGAAATAAGGGCAACATCAGATAGATAAGCAGAGACTCCAGGGGAGTGACTGAGGCAGGTTAGGGAAAAGGAGGGCAAAGTTATAAAGAATGTAATAGTTGAAATAATGCTGTGAATGTATACAAACTCTCCTTCATTCTTGTTTCACTCTGCAACATAACTTCCCCAATCTTTGGCCTCCCATTTGATACAGATCATTACTTTCTCCTTTTAATCACTTGATTTTAGGAAACCACACTCTCTTCTCCTAAAATCTCATTCTCCACATCTTCCTGACTTCCACAATTTAAAGTGTTCTGTGGCCAGTCCTGGGTGGCTAGTCAGTCTCCGAGCTTTAAGTACCATCTGAATGCAGACAAACATCTCATA
>PVLC010005952.1:53408-72776 GCA_004027655.1 Graphiurus murinus
AAAAAAAAAAAAAAAAAAAAAAAAAAAAAAAAAAAAAAAAAAAAAAAAAAAAAAAAATCACATAGCTAGTGAGCATTCCTGAAAGTGTAGTCCACCAGTCACCTGTATCAGAAATGCCCAGCGTGCTGGTATTCAACTCATAGTGATGGGGTAGAGATTAAATGGGATAATTCTTTCAAAACACTTGGCTCAGGACTTCATGAGTAGTAAGGACACATGATCATTGTTCTTAACATAATTGTCTAAGCTGTATGGTCAAGTGAAAAGGAAAAATATAAACATTAGGTATAATTTGGTTCCACTTTTTCAATTAAAAAAAAATTCTAATATAGACCAATGGATCTCCAACATTTTGATCTCAGAACCCTTTTACAATTATTGAGGACCCCAAACCTTTGGTATGTATGGGTTTATTTATTTACCATTTTAGGAATCAAAACTGAGAAGTTTAAAGAATATTTACTTATTAATTTTAAAATAACAACTACAAGTCTATTACATACTAATACAAATGATATTTTTATGAAAGTAACTGTTCAAACAAAAATTAGTAACAGGAGTGATAATTTTATGCTTTTGCAAATGTCTTCAGTGTGTAGCTGAATAAACGATAGCTGGAGTCTCATGTCTGATTCTGTACTTAGTCTGTTGTGTGTCACCCAGCATGTGGCCTATGGGAGTGCCACTGTGTGTACTCATGAGAGTGTGACAGTGAAAAAGGAAAAAGTATGCATAGTGCTGTGAAAATAATTTTTATCTAAGGACTACTTGAAAAAGTATCAGGAATCCCCAAGGATTCCTTAATCAGACCTTGAGATCCACTGGTATAAGCATAAGAAAAATCTTTGAAATATTGAGGACATTGTCAGCAGTAAGATTATAGCTATCTATTTTGTGTATTTATGTAATATTGAATTATTACAATGATCATGTATTATAATCATTTTCTTATGCTAATAAGAATAAATTTAAAACATAAAGACTGATACCACTTTCAAAAGAGCAAAATAGTGGATGTAAAAATGGTAGAAAATGAGAGAGAAAGAGAGAAACATGGATAAGGTGAAGAAAAACTTTACCCACTTAAAATTTTAGCTTAAAACCAGACCTTTGACTAATTTATTACTAAGCATATTTGTTTCCTAGACCTGCTATAATAAACAGCCACAAACTGGGTGGTTTTAAACAGCAGAACTTTAGTGTCTCACAATAAGTTGAGGTTAGAAGTCCAAGGTCAAGATGTGGCGAGGTGTGCCCTCTCTCTCTGGAGGCTCAAGCTGAGAATCCCTCCTGGCCTCCTCAGCATCTGGTGGTGCCGGCAAACATTGGCCTTCCTTGACACACTACTCCAGTCTTTTCCTCTGTCTCCCAGGGTGTCTGTATCTCTGTATCCAAATTTCACTCTTCTCATGGACACCAGTCATATTGGATTTATGGCTTCATCCTATCTTGCTTATGCCTGCCAAAACCCAGTTTCCAAATAAGGTCACATTGATAGGTTCTGAGGTTCAGGTTTATTTATCCTGAGGACACAATTCAACCCACAATAGCAGGCATATGTGCTTTTTTATGGTATTGGGGATTAAACCTAGGGATCCTATACCACTGAGCTATTCACTCAGATATTTTTATTTTGAAACAGGGTCTCACTAAGTTACTACATGCTGACCTTGAACCTGTGATCCTCCTGTCTTAGTCTCCCAAGGACTGGGATTACAGGCATGTGCCACCACACCTGGCTCATGTTCATTTGCTTTCACCATGTTGAACCTATTCTCAGCCTCACCTGTGAAAGTTGTAACTGCTAACTATCATTTTGTGTTCTTACTTGTGGCTCTTTATAATATATAATCAGAAGGAGCTATAGTTAATTGCCCCATCCTTGGGCTTGTGCCCTCCCTGCATTTCCATCATTTCTTCACGATTTCCAGCTGAGAGCTAGAAGGGTTTCAGTTTTTATTGTTAATAACTTATATGTTGAGTACAACTATGTGTCAGACATTCTGCTAAGACATTTGCATATAGGGTCTCATTTATTTCACACATTCCTTGGATGTATTGTTAAATCACTCAAATAATTTATGCTCATTGTAACAAGTCAAAGAATGAACAAGTTATAGGACCCCCTCCTCTCCTACAATGCCATCTCACTGAGGTCATCACACTTGCTGTTTCTAGCCTCCTTTCTTAGCCCATACACATACAGGAGCATGGAAGGATTTTGATAATCCTTAACAAACCTTCGTTCCATGAGAGAAATCGTCCTCACGGGGATGCTCAATTTCTGAGCATCTTCTGTGGGATCTCTTGTACTCAAGAAAACAAGTTTTGAAACAATTTCCCTTAACTTCTTTTCACATTTATTTTATCTTTATTCTCGTTTTTAAAAAAATCTCAAATCACTTATTTGTGCAGTCCTTTCACACACATTAGGGCTAGATGAACAGAGAGAATGATTTTTTTTTAAGTCAATTTTTGAAAGGGTGACTAAGGTTCACTAGATTTGGAGTTTCTTGAATGCAGGCACCATGTTTTGTTGTATGTTGTTGTTATGTTGGTAAATCCATACTATGCCTTGCAAATTCGCAGTAAATGCTTTGTACCTGTGACCTTTACTGCCCAGTTGCCTGTTGATTATGATACCTCTTTGTTATTGGTTTAATTCTGATTTTCTACCTGCCCTACAAGTGGTAATATTTGTTTAGAGTAATTTAAGTTAAAATGAGTTCTACTTAGAAAATTATTGTAGATGTTTATCATATATCCTTTTCAGAGTGTTAGAGGCATCCTGGGGTGTGAGTGATTGACCTGTGGGAATTAGCTTAATAGAATTAATTGTTTGAGGATGCCCTTTAAATGGTTTGTGAAGAGGAGCCTCTAATGAAAGCATACTGTAGAAAATATACTCCTCTGGGACTAATTAAAGCTTTCCAAGCATTAAGGACTACTGATTTACAAGATTTCTATTTACTTTCATGAGTGAAAATCTTTACAAAACCAATGGTTTGTTAAAAAAAAAAAAAAAAAAGCAAGTATACCTTTCCCAGACCATCTGTGAAACATACTATAGGCAATATTTTGCAATAGAAATCCTGCTTTTGTTGTAAAAATCCAGTTATTTTTAGGAGGAAGAACTCTAAATGAATATTTTGAAGGCTAATTTCTATGTCCTTTTATCTCTTTTACTTATTTTTAATTTTCTAGTTTTGTTCATTCTCTCTGCCTTTCCATTCCACAGGTCATATTAATCCTCTTGGGTACAATATTTCTTGTTTCTTTCCTTAAAATTGTCATGAATTATTATGAATAACTTGGTCGATGACTTGATTTAGAAGTTTTTAAGGTTGGTTGTTGAAGGAAGTAAAGTATCATTAGGTGGAGATAGGAAGTGGAAAGAGTTGCCTTTAATATGTTTCTTGAAAGCAAATATTGTACACATAAAAACTCATCAATCTTCAAAGTTAGACTTTATGAACCCCTGCCTGGGTATGTGTGTGGGAGGTACTAGGGATTGCACCCAGAGGCGTTTTATCTCCAAGCTACATCCCCAGACCTATTTCATTTTTTATTTTGAAACAAGGTCTCATTGAGCTGTGGAGGATCCCGCTAAGTTGCTGAGGCCGGCCTCGAACCTGCAATTCTACTGTCTCAATATCCCAAGTACTGGGATTACAGGCGCGAACCACCATGCCCAACCCCTGCCTCCTTTTTTATTATGATTTTCCTGGTATGATGAGTAAATTATTGGCAAGTAGTGTGTCATATGGAAAGGAAAAGTGTTTAATGAGAGCAAATAACAATGATGGTTTTATCTGAATTATATTGTGTATTCATTATGCATACTGATGAACAGGTGTTAAACAATCCCTGAGGTGTTGAGAGTTTTTGCTAGAAACAGTGTTATTTTCTTTGCCATTAGATATTATCGTTTACATGAAAACCTCTTTTGTGGCAAAATAACTACATGATTGATTGCCTGAGTTGTCACTCTCAAGAGTTTCCAGTGTGGTGAGTGGAGCCTCTTTCAGTACATATGGCTGGCCCATGACCAGTTCTAGCCTGATGCCTGAATCTGAGAGGCCAATTTAGCTTCTTTCCTCTGTTTACAGTTGGTTATTTTGCATTCCTGATGTTCTGCATTTTATCTTCCCAGAATTCTATCTTGGTTTCATTCAATGGCTGTAGTCAGGCCAAGTGTGTTTCTGATTTCACATCTTCTCTCTCCTACAGCCTTGAGTTTGGTCTTACTTTACCCACCTTGCCCTAAACCATTCACCATTCATCCTTCCATTCATTTAACAAAAACATGGAATATTCACTCCATATCAATCTCTGTTCTGGGTAGTTGGTATAATTAGTGAACAAAATAAAGACTCCCACCCTTATTCAGCTTACATTCTAGCGGGGAAGAGAGACAAAAAATAATAAGTAACTAACTGTGTAATTTTATGGTGTTTTAGAAAGAGAGAAATGCTGTGGAAAAGAGATAAAATAGAGCAGAGTAAGGATTAAGAAAGCCAGTGGGCAGAGGATCGAGAGACCAGGGAAATCAGTTTTAAATTAGATGATGGGTATATATGATGTAGAAAGTGACATTTAACCAAGGACTGAAGGAGGTGTGGAAGCTAGACATATGATCTATGCTGGAAGACTCTGAGGTAACAGTATGCCTGGCATGTTCACTAACAGCAAAGGTGTCCCCAGTGGGCAGAGCAGAGTAAGGAGGTGGGGAGTTAGAGATCCTGTGGGGTTTGTGGATCATAGCAAGGACTTTACCTTTTACCCTGGGTGAAATTGGGAGTCCTGCAAGGTTTTGAGCAGATTGATAGTACAAGACTTAATTTTTACAGGTGGCAGCGTGGTGAGGGAAAAGCCAGTAGGTGAATCAGAAGACTCGTCTCTCTTGGTGAGAGACCATGATGACTCAGGCAGGGTGGTAGCAGAGGAGGTAGTGGGAAGTCATCGGATTCTACATATATTTCCAAGTCAGGACCAACAGAATTTGTGATCAGCCAAATGTGCAATGTGGGGTAAAAAAAAGTCAGGATAAGTATAAGGATTTTCCCTTCGAAGGAAAGGAGTTTCTATCAGCTAAGATGTGGAAGCCAACAGTGAAAGGTTTGTTTGTTTTGAGAAAAAGGTTAAGAATTTAGTTTTGAATGTGTTGCACTTGAGAAGACATCAATAAATTTTCACCATAAATAATGACTTTTTTGACATTTTCTTGGGCCATAAAAAAAAATTTGGCTTCATTGAAACAAGGGAACCATTAAAAGGAAGGCAAGAAATAGGATATCTGAAGTTCATGACGTCCCTTCTAAAACAGGTGGTAAGGAACTCTCATTATATTACCACTTGCTTTTACAGTGCCAGGAAGATGAAACCTCATTGATTTCTGAGAAACCACCTTGCAAAGTATATAACATAGTGGCATGTGTGCACTTTGCTTCCATGCCTATAAATCTCTGTTTTACCTTTTTCACTCACCACTGCTTTTCAGGTCTATCCATTTTTGCTTTATGTACCTCCCATGTCTAGTTTGTGACTCTGGCCGCTGCATCATATTCCATGTGATGCTCTTACTCTGTTTAACTTAACCTTTCCTTTAGTGAAGGACTCAGCTTGCTTCCAGCTCTCCTTTACTCCTACAGAGCTGGAGTGAATGTCCAGATATGCTTGTGAGAAGCTTTCAGTGGGATGTATACCTAGGAGTGGAATTGCTGGATATTCAGATTGCTGTATTCTTGCTTGGTTTCAGTGTGTCCCACCATTTGACTCCTGAGAATACTCTCTATAATTGTTTAAATTCTCATCAGCTATACACGATTATGCCCATGTATCTGAGTACTAGGCCCAGTTTTAAACAGTCTATATGTTTGCTGTATGTATTTAAAGTATATTTTAAATTCATTACATATAGTTTTTTGTGATGTTATTTCATAATTTTAAAATACTCTAGTTTTTTCTTCCTTTTTACATTGCACTTTATTTGCATCCTTTTATTTTCCTTTATTGATCTTGGCAGAGGTTTGTCTATTTTATTAATCTTTTAAAAGGAATTAGGATTTGGCTTTTTTCCCCTTTTATTCCGTGTGTGTGTGTGTGTGTGTGTGTGTGTGTTGCTGAGGATTGAGCCTAGGGGCATTCTGTCTCTGAGCTATACTCCCAGCCCTATATTATTTTTTATTTGGAAACTGCCTGTCTACATTGTTGAGAGCCTAAGTTGTTGAGGCTAGCTTCAAACCTGTGATCTTCCTGTCTCAGCCTACCAAGTATTGGGTTATAGGTGTGTACTAACACATCTGGCTCTAGTTTCTTAGGTTTTTGTTTTTAATTCCACTTTTTCTTTCCATATTTGACTCATTTTGTTTCTTCTCCTCATCCTTCTCTCTTCTATTATCTGTGTTTATTGCCTTTTTACCATTTTCCTAACACTGTAGCTCCATTTGATTCTTGCTTGGAAAACTAGAGAGATAGTGGTCATGAGGATTGAGATTGAGTAGCTAGTTTCAGGACAGGTGGTCAGGAGGAATAATTTCAATCTTAGACCACTATTGCAGTACTTGCAGATCATCCAAAAGGAAATATATGGAAGGCAATAGGACATACAGGTCCGGAGAGAAATCTAGAATGGACATAGTTCTGAGAATGGACAGCATGGAAGGTGATTACAATCATGAGTGTGGGTGAGATTATGGAAGGAAGAGTAGATAGAGTAAAAAACAGGGAGAGAAGTGCAGTACAGAATCTATCAGTCAAAGGAAGCTTGAAAATAAATGACCAGAGAGGAAGAAAGTCTAGAAAAATGTGGTGTCATGAAAACCATAACAAGAAAGCATTTTTTTGAGGAAAGAAATGGTTAACAGTATCAAATGCTACAGAGAGGAGAATGTGTGTGTGTATGTGTGTGTGTGATCTGACCAATTCTTAGACCAGTACTTTTCACACAACTATTTAAGAATCTTTGTTATGGAGAAGAACACTGTTATATTTCACTTTTAAGAGGTGGTTGGCAATTTGGCAAAAGCATGATCAGCAGGGTGTAAAGGGTAGAAAAGAGATTGCTTTGCATTTCTTCTGCATGTAAGGTGACATATTTACCAGAGTAGTAGACAACTTTTATGGAAAAAGAAAAGAGAAAGGGAGTGTTATCTAGAAGGAAACTTGTCAGCAGTTGAAGACCTGAGCATATTCAAATGCTGATGGAAAAAGATCTAGAAGTGGAAAAGTTAGGCATGTATCCAATAGAGGGGATCATGATAGAATGAAGTCCTATTGAGTGAGCAGTGATGAATTCCAGAGCACAGGAGGGAAGGATTAACTAAAGGAACACTGTGGACTGGATGTTTGTTTTCTCCTGAAATTATTTGTGGAGCTCAAATCCCCAATGTGATGGTATTTGGAGATGGGGACCTTTGGGCAGTAATTAGATTGTAAGGGTGGAACTCTAACTAATAAGATTTGTGCCCTTATAAGGGAGAGAGGAAGGGAATGAATATGAATATGAGTCTCTCTGCCACATAGATATTCATCAAGAGGGCAGCTATGTGCAAATGAGGAAGCAGACCGTGACCAGACACCAAATCTGCCAGCACCTGAATCCTGGACATTCCAGCCTCCAGAATTATGAGAGATAATTCTGTTGTTTAAGCCATCTAGTCCATGGTATTCTGATATAGTGGCCTAAATAGACTAAGAAAAAGAGAGGTTGCCTGTGTGGCTGATAGAGATAGAAAGATGGTGTACATTTGGGGGGTGGGGTAGAAGAGAAGAGATCGAAGGGCATCCTGCCTGCTGACTTTTGTTTGCTTTATTAAACAGAAGATAAGGTCATCTGCTGAGAGTTAGTTGGGAGGAGGTGGGTTAAGAGGATGAAGGGAATAGTGAAATGGGGGAAGAAGTCTCCAGGGAAATGCTGGGGTTTATTGGGCAGCTTTGGCCCAGTAAAGGTTGGGGATCATTATATTTTATTGTTCCTTCAAGCCTCAGAATTGTGTTCTTTGGCTTGAATGTTGGAGAATTGATAGACATCTGGGTTGATCCACCACCAATAGTGTTACTACATGAGAAAAATGGAAAAATGAGGAAATCCGAAATTTGAGGGATTAGCAAGAAAAGGGTCAGATGGTGAGCTGTGGGCTGTAGGTTGAAGAAAGGTGGAAGAAGAGGGAGGGTAAAAAGGGACAATGGGCTTATTTTTTTTCTAAGAGCACAAGTATCCATTGAATGCCTGAGGTGCCAGACCTAGTTCAAGGCACCAAGTACATAGCAGGAGAAAATACAGTAGTGCGGGGAGGGAAGACATGGTTAGTAAAGGCAGTTACAGACTGCAGTAAGTACCATGGAGGAACCAAATGGGCTGTTGGCATAGGGGTGATGGGCAGGGCCTCATTCAGATAAGTGTGACCTGAGGAGGTCACATTGTTGCTGATGTCTGAAGGGTGAGAGGGAACCATCCACGTGAAGATCTGGGGAAGATGCTATTGTCAGAGGAGGGACCAATGCAGAGATCCTGAGATTAGAAAAAGTTGAGTAAGAAAAGGAGGCCAAGGGGAGAAGGGGAAGGGATGAGGCACATTTGAACAGACAGGTGGTAGCCATGTCATCCAGGACTTTGCAGAGCATGGGAAGGAGTTTAGATTTCATTGTAAGTACAAAGGGAAGCCTTTCATGTGTATACAACAGAAGAGACATGTGATCTGTGATCGTATTGATGTTTTTGTAAGATTACTGAGTACACTGTGGAGAACAGAAGCAAGGAGTCCTGGTAAATAGTTATAATTGTAGTCCAAGCAACAGCTGTGAGTTTGGATTTGAGGATAGCCATGGAGAAGTGGGCATATTTGAGATGTGTTTAGATATAGGATCAACATGATTTGACAATAGGCAAATCCTACTGGATTTACCTTTAAAATACATATAGAATCCTGTCACTTCTTTTTAAAATATACTTTTATTGGTGCATTGTAACTGAACATCATATTGAGGCTTAGTGCGATAAAAACACACTTTACAGGGCACCCAGTGTATTTCCCTCTGGATCCCTCCCCATTCGTAATATCAAAATTGGTATTATGAGGAATAAACACACTCTTTTTTATCGAAGTAGCAAAGTACATAGAAATGTTCTCTCTATTGTGTGACTATAACTTAGGCATTCATGTTGTGACCATACATGAGTCTGTATGCTCCCTCTCTGAGTCTTCCTGAGTGTCAGCCATCTTAGCATGTGACCTTTGGTTGACCTGAGCCTTTCAGAATGTCAGCCATCTTAGCTCATATGACTTTTGATTGACCAGGAATCTTCCAGAAAGTTAAACTTTGTTTCAAACTTTCTGCCTTAGAAAGTAGCCATTCGCACAGAGTTGTGAACCCAGCCCTCACCAGTCAGGGCAAGGGGCAGAATCATGTTAGGGATAAAAACTGAGTGGACTTCCAGCTTGATGTGCTTGCTAAACAGACTTTTTGTCGGTTGCACACCCTTCTGTGCAGAAGTAAATTGCCTTGCCAAGTTACTTTTGATTTTATGAGGTTTTATTTGCTAGAATCCGTTTCTAACAGTATTGATAACTTCACCCAGTGTACATAGGGTTGTTTGAATTGCTTCCTTCATAAAGTCTTCCTTTTTCCCACTCCACCTCCCTGCCCAGTCCTTGTCACAGCCCTGCCCTTGGTCTAAACCATCATCATCCCTATAGTTTGGATTCTACTATCAGCCCCTAATTGGCCTGTCTGCTTCCAGTCCTATCCCTTTGCGTCAACACTCCACATAGTGGCTGAATGTAGTCATTTGAGACATGATAATGTTGTTCCTTGGTTAAAACCTTTCAGTTGCCTCTCATTGCACCCAGAGTCAAGCTCTAACGGTGGTCTGTAGGCCTTACACAGGCCCCCATCGTGCATTCACTCAGCTCCAGCCATGCCAGCCTTCTTGCTGTCTGCTAAATGTGCCAGCCGCACCCCAGCTCAGAACTCTGCACTTGCTGGGTCCTTTCCCTGGAATACTTCTCCAGACATCCTCACCCTCTTTGTTTCCTGCTGCAACATCACCTATACAATCTTACCTTCCCTGATTGGTCTATTTAAAATTGCATCTGTCTGTACTACCCCACTATCCCCCAATGCCCTTTACTGCCTTACTTATTCTCCTCAAAACACATAATCATTGACAGTCCATTTTTTTTGTACTAGGGCTTGAACTCAATGGCATTCTACCTCCACACTATCCCTCTTAGACCCTTTTTATTTTTTATTTTGAAACAAGGTCTCACTAAGTTGCTGAGGCAGTCCTCAAACCTATAATCCTGTATCAGCCTCTCATGTACTGGGATTACAGGTGTGTGCCACCAGGCCTTTCTAACAGTCCATATATTTTGTTAGTTTGTTCTGTTTCCTTTCACTAGAATTTTACTTTCAGGAGGGAAAAAACTTTTTATCTGTTTATTACCATATCCCAAGAGAACAGTACCTGGCATACAGTAGTTGGTCAATAACTATTTGAATAATGAATTGCTAAATAGATTGGATATAGGAAAAAAGGAAACAATATAATCATTGAAAACCTAGACATGCACGGTGTGTTTCAGCCTGTTCAACTTGGTGGTGGTCATTCTTACTGCAAGAAAGACCACTAAGGAAGGAATAGGTTTTAATGGTAAAGCACGAGTTGCACGTGAGTCATGTTTGAGATACCTGTTGTACCTATAGGTGGAGATTTCAGGATGGCAATTGGATATGGGTCTAGAACTCAGGGGTGGGGAGTTCATGAGTCATCAACATATTATCAACATATATGGTGTGTGTGTGTGTGTGTGTGTGGTATTGTATGTAGAGAGATAGAGAAGAGAGAGAGTTAAGAAGTGAATCCCAGTTGTCTCGAGCTCTACACTGGGTAGAAGAGAAGCATCTCATGGCTTCTGAGAAGGCACAGCTGGAAAGCTAAGAGTAAAAACTAGGAAAGTGATCTAGTACCAGAGCGCAAAAAAAAAAAAAAAAAAAAGAAAGAATTTTAGGAGGAGTGGGGTGACCTGAGAAAGATAGGGACAAGAAGGAAAAAAAAAAAAAAAAAAAAAAGGACAGGGCGTTGATTGTCTCAGTGAAATTAAAGGGGAAATTTAGTGTGGGAGTAATGGTATTAGATAGCTAGAGAGCAGTACATGCTGTCAGAGCATTGCAAGTTTGAATTTTAGATGGATAGTGTCATGAGTTACTTAATTACAGTGGAGAAGGATCTTTTTTTTATAGAAGAACCTCTCTAGGTCATTAGATAGGACATTCACATGAACTAAAATGGAGCTGGGTATCAAGACAATCTTCAGTGTGTATGGGGTTGTTACCTAGTAGAAAACATGGTCAAAGACTTCTAAGTCTTTGGGAGCATTATGACAGGAGCTCCCAGGGAGCAGGGACTGGCGCCAAATGGCTGAGCAGTAGTGGTATGGCTATACTTTGGGAACTAGGAAAAGCCAGCCCATCATACTGCCTAGCAGATGCAAGTTTTGTGTGAGAAATTAACAGCTCCAAAAGAAGGTGGTGAACTCAGACTGGCATTCTGTAAATAATGCATGAATGTGTTAGGATTGTGTAACCGTGGACACAGTTCTATGAGGGCTCAGTAGAAAGACTTGGGGAGGAAAGAGTGCACAGGAAGGCAAAATGATTGCAGGGCAGGGCAAACATCACAGGTTGGGAGTACCAATCTTCTGCCCATTGCCCTAAAAGAACCTTCCATTATAGCTCACTTTTGTGTTATCCTGTTGTGACATGCCTGCCAGAGTATTTGTTAACTCTACCCCAGATAACCAAATGAGTTAATCTCCTGAATCTTGTTATTTACCATTACCCATGTGAATGTGGAAGGGTGTCTGCCAAGCACAGTGATTGTGGTTTTGGCATGAAAAGTCCTTTCTGACAGTAATTGTTGGCCAGTATGTTTCGCTGCTTGTTGAGGCCACTCCTGGAACAGGAGAACAATGTCATGTCATCACAGAGGGAAGGATGCTCATGGTCCTCTTTCATAGGCCTGCTTCCAAGACATTCAAATGTGCATTGAATTGTCCAGGTTTGTTCATGATCTCAAGGCTGAGGCAGAACCATATTTTAAGCTGTTTAGGATGAGACAGAACTATTTTACTCAAAAGCAGTGCCTGTCAGTTTTGAAGACGGTATCAACCCTTCTCTTCCCCAAGACAATATGAAGGCTGGTTCTTTCCTTCTCTCTTCTCTAGCAATCTCACCCTTGGGGTTCCTTAAGCTGCAGTTTACCATAGAGTGTGGAGTGGGAAACATAGGTTAAACAATGGTGCTATCAGACCATTGATTTTGGATAGGAAAATTCTTAGATGTCTTAAAGTAAGCTAAAAAATTGTCACTGAGTAGCACAGTGGTAGAGAGTCTACAGGTGCTTGTTTTATCTTTAGCTGACTAATGGAAGAGGAATTTCCATGCTGAAGGTATTTTTGCTAGGAACTGTATAAACACAAATCTTGTCTTGTTCTCTGCAATTTTAAAAGAAATTTCCCTCTCTGGAATGAATGGATCATAATTGAGTTTTGGGCGATATGAACCTGTCATTGGAAGTTCATCATCAGGCCTGCAGCTGTTAATGCTCTCTTTAGTTCTCAATGAGGGGTGCATTTACATATTAGGTCAGCCAGTAAAGAATTAGTTAGCTGGTGATTCAACTGTCCATGCACATCATGTTTTGACTGTGTTACTTTTCAATAGATGCAGCTTAATATTTGCCTTTGAAATAGTTCTGAAAATGACATTTTCTTATTAGTGTACATTTAAGCCTCTCCAAGGCTGCTTTTTATTGTGATCTGTGTAAATGGAACTCTCATGGGCCTCTGAGGACTCTAATATAAACAATTCATTCTTCTCTTTCACAGCCATAGTGTCATTAAGAATCACTGACAAAATAATAACCATGCAATGTAGAGTGTCTTTTCTATTTTTCTATTTATGCCTTTATTTGAAACTGTAATTAAATAATGTCAAACTTGCAACTATAACAAAATAGTATCTGCTGTTTGAATATAATACAGGCCAAATTCTATAAACTTTAATTAGGCTAAGTTTGCATTGACCTCAGTAGGAATCTGGCTAAGGCTCTCTTTTAATTACCTCTGCCTTAAAATATGTAAGAATTTTCCCATTGCTTTTCTCACTCAAGGAACAATACATGGATAGCTAAACTAATAAAATGTTTAAATAGATACAAATCAAACTTGAAAGGCCTAAACTGTTGTTTTCATCCTGTAAGTCAACTGAGAAAAAGCATACAAACTGTAGTTCTAAATTATGTCCATAGAGTATTTCAAATCCAGTGAATTAACTCTCCTTTTTTTCCCCATTTGAGCTCATAAATGTTAACCTCACAAGTGCCCCAAATTCTTTCATTGAAATAAACTTGAACTGACAATAGCCAGATGATGTAAAATTGAAACTGAAATTCTATCCTTGGCCCATCCCATGTTCTTCCCCATAGGTATTAGAGGAATTATAGAAGAGTTAGTGTTTTCATTCTACGTAAACTGTAATATTTGGGCAAAACAGGGCATATAAATTTCTTGCTGCCATGAGAAAGCAATTACCAGCATGGAGAAGATAGTGAGCAATAAATAAACAGAACTATACTAGATAGTGAGTGAGTTTAAAGATTTATTTAGAATGACTTAGCTTATAGAAAACAGGCCCCTGTACTTATCATATGCTCTCATTCAAGCTTGATATGATGGGAACTGTGGTCTTTTCTTAATAGGAAAACTAATTGTGTCACTAAGTCATTTTTTGTACATTATCTTTAAATAAATAAATCCAGATATGCTATATAGTATTGTGCAACTAAAAAAGGAAACTAATCATACCATAACAAAAAAGTACTTAAAAAATACAATATACTTGTGTCAACATCATATAAGGATAATGATCCCCATACTATGTCCAGGTGGGGGCTATATGTGCACAGTAAACTAGGTGTTATTCCTCTCTTGCTGATGAGAAAAAATGAGCTCATGCAGGGACCAGAAATTCTTGGAATGTCTACTCATATCTGTATGATTGCAAAGGTAGCCATGCTCTTGACTTGCATACTGTGCCTCCTCTCCCATGATGAACCCTCTCCTATATACCTAGGTAGCTATCTTCCCTTTTAGTTTGAAAACAATGAACTGTGAGGGTCATAACATTGATGTGGTTGTAGAGAAAAATCAATATCAAATTTTCATGACAAAAATTTTCTTACTAGGTAGTCTTTCTCAGCCTACCCCCGACCTCGACTCTTACCTTATAGTTAAACTCTGAAGCTGCTTTCAGGATGAAATAATAATCTTTCCTCATACCACATCTGTTCTAAACCTGCTCTCTGGAACTCAGTTTGAGAATGAAGAAATGGGACTCTCAGTTGTGGTTCATGTGAGATTAGCAATTTATATCATTATAGAATTTACATACAGTATATCAAAATCTGTTAGATCAAATTATTTAGACACCAGCAACCTTTAAGGAGCTAGAGTCAAACCCCAAATGAGAAGAAACAATTTTGCCTCAAAAGGCAATTAGGGATTACAATTACGGTTTACATGCCTGTAATCCCAATACTTGGAAGGCTGAGACAGGATGATCACAGGTTTGAAGATAGCCTCAGCAGCTTAGCAAGACCTTGTTTCCAAATAAAAAATAAAATAGTCCTGAAGGTGTAGCTTGGAGGTAGAAAGCCCCCGGGTTCAATCCCCAATACTGAAAAAAAAAAAAGTCAAATAGGAAACAAAACAAATCAAGGTGTAATGAAAAATCCATCTCTTCATCGCTTGAGGAATCACACATGGAAAGTGTAGCTCATAAACTTCCTATTTTTGAGGAAGATATTTTTAAAATACCAAAACATAAAGAATAATATAGAAAAATAGCCACACTACCAGGGATTAAAAATAAATAGTAATACGTGTAATCAATTAATAATAATTGATTAAAGTTTTTAATTTTTATTAATCCTATTTTCAATGAACAGAAATAAAGTAATATAGATAAGCTACAGCCTCCATATGATCACCAGTCACACCATCACCTCCTTCCTCTAAAGTGCTTAGCAAGTTTGATTTTTCAGTTTTCATACATTTTAAAAATATATGCCCATAAACTATGTGTAGTTTTATGTGCATTTTTAAATTTGATTAAATGGTATCATACTTTAGAGTATGATGCTTCTCTACAATGTACTTCTTCACTCAAAACTGCTTGAGTTTTGTCCACATTAAGATTTGTTATGTTCCAGCTGATTCCTTTATCTACTGGATAGCATCTTGTCATGTGAGCAGACCTCATCTCATCTATTCTGTCCACTGTTTATGAGAGAGTTTCCTCATCCTGCAGTGCATATCTCAGTGTGTGCCTCCTCAGAGACACTTGTGAAACGCCCCCAGGGAAGCGGGCTAGAGGGGGAGTCCTGGGTGGTAGGGGGGCCTCTTTCCATTGTACAGGTGGCCAAACCAGCTGTGGCTAAGAGATGTTATGTTTTTAAAATTTGGTATCACTATGAAACTCTTTTTTTGTGAAAACCTTTTGATTTTTAAATCTTTTTCCTGTTGACCAGGGGTTAGCAAACTAAGGCCTATGGACCAAATCTGGCCTGTTGCCTTGTTATGTAAATAAAATTTTATGGGACCATAACCTTGCTCGCTCATTTACATATTATCCATGACTGCTTTCTAGCTACAGTCACTGTTGAGCAGCTACAGCAGATACTATAGGATTCGAAAAGGTTGAAATAGTTATCCCCTGGTCCTTACAGATACATTTGCTGATCCCTATAAAAATAGTATTACCTGTTATCACTCTATTTAATTTTTTTCTTTATAAATTCCTAACATTTAACCACATAAACAAGATGATTCCAGACGGTGATAGAAGCAGTAGAAAACGGCATTGTGAGTGGGTTGAATAATAGAGGAGATGCCACATGAGCTGAGACCCAGGTAGTAAGTAAACCAAACTCAGGGAGACCAAGTGACTTGGATAGGTCGAATTTCAACGTCAGAATAACTCCAAATAGAAGGATCTTTCCTTTCTAATACAGCTGTCTTCTTAAACTCATGTATACACAACAGAGCAGACATGTAAGGATTGTAGAAGAAGCAGGAGCAAAGTGGTTTAGTTCTGGACTTGGCAGTCCAGAGACTAGGATTCAGCTGTGTTGAAATTTGGACTCAGTGCTGATGACTGGATTTGAATCATAGTCCCGGCACTAACCTTGGCTGAGTCACTTGAATTTGCAGCCTTCATCGTGCTTTGGTGGGGCGGGGGTGGGAAGAGCTAGTCTGTAAAGTGAGGAGGGTGTTTAGACGATCTCTAGGGGCCCTTCTGGCTCTCACTTTCTATGATGCTGTGACTTTAGGAGGTGGCATTTGATCTGGGCTGCAGAGGGTGGGGTGATTTTGACAGGCTGCCTTGTAAATGAGAGGAAAAGGTATTCCAGGTGGTGAAAACAATTTGAGTAAAAACACAGGGGCTAGTAACCAGAGAAAGAATTCTAGGAATGATGTGTAACAGTCTGATCTGGTGAGAGTAGTTTAATCCTGTGGAAGACAGAGAGGCAAGAGGGACCTGACACTGAGCTGAGATGGGACCTTAAACTTATGCCTAGGAGTTGGATATTTTTTTCCCTGGAGTTCCAGAAGTTGAAAGATCCTTGGGAATATCCTTGCCCTGTGATTGGCCTCTCTCTACATAAACAGTCACAGTGACAGCGACTTCTCTATAACAACCAGTCCATTTTTAGGCAGCTCTAAATGTAAGAAAAATTTTCTGTACATTGAGTTAAAACTTACAGACCACAGCTATACCTTGTCCAAGGAGAAGACAGCGGAACATGTAAGTAAGTGGTAGAAAAACATACTCAGGGATATGCAACCTAGGAACCTGAAGTAGACCTGTGGTCACACACTTATGACATGTCCCCAAAGAAATAGAATTTTAAAAAGCATTCCAGTTGTGACATGTTGAGCACCCATAGAGGGTTACTCACTGACCCAAAAGATAGTGGTAAGACAGAGACCCTGCTGGTGAGGAAGGTGGATCAGTAGACTGTTGTGGCAAAGATTCTAGTGGTTCAGGTCAAGAATACTTAGCTTACAGATGGAGGGTCAAAGATCAGGAGGCAGAGGACAAGCAAGGATTCCTAAAAGTTGAGGAGTTGGTCACATTGCCCAAGGAGGCAGAAGTGAGAGGCTCCAGGGATGGAAGCTGGGAAAATCGATGGCAGTGACACATTTAAGGAACTGAAAGACATTCAGTGGCTGGATCTTGGCGTGTGTGAAGTGGGTAGAAAGGAGGCTGGCCAGTAGACAAGGACTGATCATGAGGGGATACTTACTGTGCTGAGGATTTTGGATTCTATCCTGAATTTGATGAGAAGCTAGTATTCTTAAAAAAAAAATCTCTCTTCCCCACCAGCATATCAAATGTGTGCATTTGCCTTTTAAAAATATCAGAATATATAGAAAATATGGAGAACAAAATAAAAACCACCTTTAATCTCACCAACCAGAAACAACCACTGTTGAAAAACATTTTAGTATATTTCTAACAAAGTGTGTTTCTATGCACAGGTACATAAGAAATGCATGTCTTATTGCAAAATATAATGTGTCTCTTGCTTTTTCTAATGTAACATTATATATGTATGTAGGCCAGCATTTCCTGGGTCATGCTATTAAAAGTTCTTTGAGAACTTAACTACTAATAACTACACGTAATAGCCCAAAAGATGCCTATATCTTATTATACCTCGATGTTTCATAATGGGTTACTTTTTAAGTTGCATGTATTTTTTTTTTGGACTATCACAAATAGTTTTGGGATTAAAAGTTTGTTTGTAAATTTGCATTCACACCTATTTCTTCAGGATGGGTCTCACCATGTCAGTGGTCTAAAGGAATAGATCTAGCTGTGCAGAGGCATGATAGAGTTCTATTTAAACACCTTTATGACAGCACTGTGGAGGGTAGATTGGAAAGAGGTGAACCTGAGGCAGGCACACTAAGGTGGCTGTTCTAGCAGTTTAGGCACAGTATGAGGGCATAAGCTAAGTTATTGGCAGGAGACCAAAGAAAAGAGGAGATGATACTGATTCTTACCGTGTTTGTTACATACAGCTTTCTGCGAACTTGATGAAAGCTGTTGGCACTTTTTGCACAGTAACTCAGGGGCTTTGGGACTCTAAAATGGCTGCAGTGGACTGGGGGAAGAGGGAAACGGAAGGCTAATGGTACTCTTTTCCAAGATAGGAAACACCAAGGAGAAAGAACAAGTTTGAAGGGTTAGTCTGGGAAAAGGGAAGGTATCCACTCAGTAGTTAGTGTGTTGCCTGTTTGGACACAGAAGTAAAACTATCAGGAAGATAGTTTATAAATTGATTCCATAACTTAGGAGAGCAGTCAGAGCAGTATGTTAGCATGTAAGAGCCATCCCATAAAAGATGGTGCTACTGAGCCCCTGGACACAAAAAGTAGTTCAGGTATTTATGATAAGAGGATGTAGAACACAACCTGAGAGATGACTTACTCCTAAGTTGCAAACAAGAAGGGAATTAGAGAAGAAGCTGTAAGTCCTATATGAGAAAACCTAGAAAAGAAGGGTGATGAGGAAGCCAAGAGGCAAGAGTGTCAAGGAAGAACTCATCAAATTGTCCAGTGATGCTGAGATCAAGCAAGAAAAGGACTGGAGGGTATCTGTGGGAGGATCTCGAGTCGCCTCTAATTGTGGGGCTGCTGGTTGAGGATTGTGGGGAGGGCAGCCACATTGGAATGGAATGGTGAGAAGTGAACAGAGCTGAGGGAAGTCACTGGCTTTTTTCTAAGATGGATCTTGTGAGAGACTGGAGAGGGTGATGGAGGCTGCGGAAGGTTCACTTCTTCTTGTTTCTATTAAATAAGGAAAGTTAAATTTGTAATTGTCGTATGACTTAGTTATCTCTCCAACATTTGTTGCTCTTCATGTTTAAAATCCTTTCCTTGGTGATTAGTTTTTGGACACAGTATACTCTGCCCAAGCTTCCAGCAAAGCCCCTCTGCTCCAGCTCCTCATCCTTGAGTTCTGCTTAAACCAGCAAGACCTCCATGTTGTGCATGATGGTCCCATTGGATTTTAATAAGACTAGGTTTTTAAGCTTCAGGAACTAATATTTGGAAATGGAGTTTTACAATTATGGAATAGGACTTGTGTCCTTGAAGTCTGATTGTTACCTGAAGAGTTGGTCTAAAACTATAAATGTTTAAATGTTGCAGTTTAGAGAATGTCTTTATTGTGTTGCCAATTGCTGAATGACAGAGAGCTTTTATTCTAACAAGCTTTAATTAGAAATAAAAAAAA
>PVLC010005953.1:0-72544 GCA_004027655.1 Graphiurus murinus
CTCGATAAGCAATGAAGTTGATTTAATTGTAGTGGACGCAGGGGGCAGAGGGACGCCCTCAAGCACGTGATGTAATTACACAATCATATCAAGGTCACTCACCGAAGTGAACCTGAGGGGGAGGGAAGGGGAGGGGATTGGGGTGGGAATTGGGGAAAGGGTTAAATGAGAACTGTGTGCAAATATGTTGTTAACAACCTGTACTTAACAAAGATGTATGCTATATTGCACGAAATACTACAATAAAAAAAATTAAAAAAAAAAAGAAATATTTGCATCATTGGAATAATCATTTAAAAATATAAAAATACACATTTGATAAAAACTGTTTTCAGGCATTATTATAATATGCATCTCTTTCCACTTTACTCTATTTAATACCTGCCCCAATGTGTGTGTGTGTGTGTGTGTGTGTGTGTGTGTGTGTGTGTGTGTGTTGCTGGTGATTGAGCAAGACCCCAAATAGGGTCTTGCTAAGTTGCCAAGAGTCTTGCTAAGTTGCTGAGATTGTCCTTGGATCTATGATCCTTCTGCCTCAAGTACTGAGAATATAGGTGTGTGCCACTATACCTGGGCCCCATTTACTTTTTCTTTCTCTCTCTACCTTTATTTAGTATGTAAATTCAATGAAGAAGAGTATATCTTCAAAAATACTTTTGTTGAAGTTTTTAGTTTAACAAAAACTTCAACAAATAAATATTTCTTAGGAAGATACTATTTGTTGACGTCAAAGATTGTCTGTGCCAAATGATGAACAGCATGGGCTTTTCTTTTTGAAAATTAGCCTGACTGCTCAGTAACTTTCAGTTGATAAGCCAATTTACTAAGCTTTTTTTCGTTTTTTTTTTTTTTTTGTGGTATTGGGGATTGAACTGAGGGGTGCTCTATCACTGAACTACATCCTCAGCTCTTCATATTTTTTAAGTTTTGAGGCAGGGTATCACCAAATTGCCCAGCCTGGCTTGGATTTGCCATCCTCCTGCCTCAGCCTCTTAAGTAGCTGGGATTATAGGTGAGCACTACCACACCCTACTACTTTGGAGATTTTAAATACAAATTAACAATGTGTGATAAGTAAAATTTACTATCCGCTTATGCAGACAAAAAAACCTCAAACTATAACTCCTTTCTCATCAACCCACCTGTTCATTCCCCTACCCCATACACAAACCTAAAGTGAACAAAAAGAGATACTTAAAATACTAGAAAATTAATTTTCTATGACTTTAGGATTGGATAAAATGTTGAATATTATTTTGCTCAGATTCTTCTAAATTTGACTGATTATCCAAATAGATGTTGAGAATTTTAAAAATGTATCCTGTTAGGTCCCAGCTCAGATATGCTGAATCAAAATATACATGCCTATGACTTAAAATTTGCATTTTATAACACACTTCTCTGGCTATTAAGAGGATTAGCAAGGTGTAGGAACACTGTAAATGTACAAGAAAGCTATAAATAAAGCATTGCTGACTTACATAGATTGAATTGATTACCTTGGGCCTCAAGGACTTGGCAAAGATGGGAGCAATTCTAAAGAAATTCTTTGAACAGGGCAGGAAATATAGGTTGTATATCAATAGGTAGATCAAGTATCACTGCAGTGATTGTTGGTATTGACTGAATATCTAGAGTGTGCCAAGCATGGTCCAGAGAATATACAAATTTTACCAAAAATATGGAGATAAGTACTGCTATAATTCATTATTTTCTGAGGAAGAACAGAGGATCAATAATTTGTTTTAGGTCACAAAGCTTATTATTGGTAGCAATATTTAACCCTAACTCAGTTTGAGTAAGGAGTGTACTAGTTTGCTAGTGGTAATTCCAGAATTTAGGGTTAAGGTTAAGGTTTCCTTCTTGTTTTATCCCTCATCCTCCCAGAAAAAGGAACAAGAACAAACAATCCAATTCTGGGTATTAGAAGTGACAGAAGCAAATTTTAAACCTCTTACATTCTGCCCCCTTATAAGCATTTACCAGGATTTTTCTTTTACCAATTTATTTTAATGAGTATTAATTATTCATTATATGCAACTCATAATATGTATTTTTAATGCAGATGAACAGACAATGCATAGGGAAATGTATTGAGGAAGGGGTGGGAGCTTCCTTGCCCTCTGTGGGCACACCACTCTGCCAGGACTTCCATGTGTTTGGCAACCTGGAAGTTCCCCTCTGCCATCTCAGTTGCCCTTCCCTCTGAGTTATTTCAGTGTGCTAGCTTTTCTTCTCTTTCACTTGGGGCAGCACATGATTGATGAAGCACAGTGTCCCAGTGGCTTTGCTCATGAGCAGTTCTCCCCCATTGTCCCAAGGGTCTCTAAGCTGGCTCTAGAAAGCAGGCAAGGCCAAGGTGCTCCTCTGCAGAGAGGCATGCAGGTGAGAAGTCACTTATGGTTTCTGCTAATATGGTGGTTTTCACATGGAAAAAATATACTCTTGGTGGCACATGATGACTCTCCAATGGGTTAAGGACACAGATAGACTTAAGGATGTCCATTTTCAAATTCACAATTCACACACATCCTCTTGCCTAATATAGTGCTAGGGAGGAGACATTATACTAATTCTTTCTACTTCTCCTTCCTCCCACTTTGCAAAAGAATGTTACACTGGTCTCCCAACCTGAAATCTACTGGACAGTGAATGAAGACAAAATTTAAATATTAGTGCCAGAGAATCCTCCTTTAATGAAAGTAATGAAAGTATCATCAGTCTGCACTTACTCTCGCAGTATGTGATGCATTTTCTAGTAATACTTAACTTTTTAGATTTAACTTGTATAAATGTTCAATATGTTTTTGTTGTTTTGGTTAATTATTGGAAAGTACAGAAGAGTGGTTAAGTGAAGTTTCCTGAGATAGTCTTCTTGGGTTTAAATGTTGGTTCCCTCAATAACATTCAGTTATGGTTCAGTTTCTTCATCTATATGTTGTGGAAAAAATAGTGTCAACTTCTAAAGATTTCTGCAAGAGTGAATCAATAGTTATGAAGTTCTTAGAACAGAGTGCTGCATTTAGTAAGTGCTAGATAGTGTTAGCAATTTTTATTATATCATCATCATTATAAGTTATTATAATAACTAGAAGCAGAAGATAATTGCTTAGAGATTCTTGAGGCTATATATTTTCACAAATATATGAAGATCAATAAATTCTTTATGGGTAAGTATAAATTTGGGTGAAATTCTTTGAGGATAGTAGAATATTAGTATAGTTACAATAGGAAAGAGACACAATATTTATTTATGTGGCACTGAAAATGGAGCCCAGGGGCATTCTACCTTCAAGCTACACCTCCAGCCCTTTTTAATTTTTGTTTCGAGACAGGATCTTGCTAGATTGCTGAGACTCTCACTATGCTGAGGAGGCTGTTCTTCAACCTGCTACCCTCTTGTTTTAGCCTCCTATTGGGATTACAGCAAGTACCACCATGTTTGCACAATATTTCTTTTAAAGGAGGTCTTAAACATTTTAAAAATAAATTATAATATTATTTTATATTTCATGGTATTTTTAAAAGAGTTAAGCTGGAACTGGCCTTGTTGACACAACCTGTAATTCTGTACTTGGGAGGCTGAGACAGGAGGATCACAGGTTCAAGGATAGCATCAGCAGCTTAGAATCCCTGTCTCAAAATAAAAAATAAAAAAGTGCTGGGTCTATATTGGAGGTAGAATGCCCCTGGGTTCAATCCCCAGTACAAAAAAAAAAAAAGTTAAACTGGACATGATGGTACACACCTGTAATCCCAGCAACTAATGAAGGTTAAGGTAACAGGATTACAAGTTCAAGGATAGCCTGGATAACCTGTCTCAAAATAAAAAATAAAAAGGGGCTGAGATGTTGCTCAGTAATAGAATATTTCTGGGTTTAATCCCTAATGTTGCAAAGAAAAAAGTGGCTTATATGAATAGTTTTTCATAGAATATATTAGTATTTAAAGCATAGTAGAAACTGCATTGTTTAAATTTACTGAGGAAAAATCCAGTATTAACATAAAACTGTGAGAAGGAGAGGCATGTACTTCAAACTTCTCTAACAGGATTGTTGTTGGTTGAATGATGTTTTCCAAAATCAGTGGGTTAAAGCCCTAACCCCAGTATTTTAGAATATAACTGTGTTTGGAGACCTGCACTCTAAAAATGCAATTAAATACAAGTGAGGTCATTGGGATGGGCCCTAATATAACACCTTTGATGTCCTTATAAAAAGAGGACGTTTAGACAGACACATTTCAGGGAAAATGATGTGAGCACATAGACAAGAGATAGCCTTCTACAAGCCAGGGAGGGAGGGATGGCATCTTCTTTTCACAGTCTGCAGACAGAACCAACCCTGTCCATACCTTGGTCTCAGGCTACCAGCCTACAGAACTTTAGGACAATAAGATTCTGCTGTTTAAGCCACCCAGTGTGTGGTATTTTGTGAGGAATGCTCTAGCAAATTAATACAAGGGTTCTAAAGCAAGAATTTTTGAGACCATGCTAGGCAGAAAGGGTTTTTTTCTGACTTTTCGATGATGAGAAGAGAAGCTTGCATGGGGTGTAGGGGAATCATATGATAACAAGAAGGGAGCCCTTGCTTTGAATGCCCCTCTACGTACATCTTGTGGTGGTTGGAGACTGCAGCCCACCTGAACCTGAAGATTTTCATCATGACTAGAAAATGGCATTAATCCTACTTATTCTGAAGGCTTTTACCTTTATATTTATGGCTAAAAGTTGAATGAGAAAATGATACTTTAGCAGCAAAAGATAATAAATTACAAACAAAAGAATAGAGCTTATCTATTTAAAAACGAGATCATCAAAATTAGCTACTCTATTGAAGTTAGCAGTTTTTTAGAATATAGAAGATCTTATACAGAAATCTCTTTTCATTTTTCTTTTTAATGATGGTTTATTAGCATTATATTTTCTTATTTGGAAAAATATTTCTTTTTCCATAATAAGACTTGATTAGCATGTTTCTGTGGGGAGAAGTTCAGGGGAATTTTTTCTTGAGGAAAGGACCCTAATTTAATGTTGTTCTCTGTTCCCTTTGTTCATTTATTTTTGATGTTCAAAACTAATTTCTTCCTCAACAGGCAATCTTCAGTTGGAAATATCCCTGTTGACCTCTGTCTTCAGTTTTGTGTTAAAATGTTTGTGTGCCATTTTTTTTTTTTTAAGTTCACAAGTCTAATTTTCTCCCCAGAGGGTGTTCACAGTTTCTTCAAAGCCCTCAGTGTTTATCTGTTGTTTGAGGTTTTCTCTAAGAGCTCACACATTCTGCCTTGAAGGTCTCCCCTGGTCAGCTCAATGAGGAAAAGGAGACCCGAAAAAGGTTGTTTAGAACTGACTTTGTTAATTAGGGAGGTTAGAATGCAGCATATTTCATTCTGCTGTTTTCACTTCCTGTAGTTCACCCAGTGTCTAAATTAGAAGCAGTAGGTATCTGATCTGAAAATAAATATTTTTCTTCTTTTTGATGTCAACCCTTTTAACTCAGAGATGATAGCATTAAAAATACAATTTATTTCTGAAAGGAAATGCTAGAACATTATTGGCTCACAAGACTCTGCTGAATGAGATCACAGAAGCTCAGACCCTCATTAATAAGAGGTTTAATTCTTCACATATGTAATCCTACAGCAGTTTTGGCTAATTTCTATATATCTCAAAATCTGCAACTTTTCTATCGTTTGGATAATGAAAGTGGCTAATTAAATAAGTAGCACAATTAATGCATTTGGGGAGAGAGCTTTATTTATTTTTTATTTTTTGCCATACTGGGGATTGAATCCAGGGGTATTCTACCTTTAAGCTACATCCCCAGCCCTGTTTTTAACCTTTATTTTGAAACAGGGGCTCACTAAGTTGCAGGGCCTCACTAAGTAGCTGAGGCTGGTGGTGAACCTTCAATCCTCCTGTTCAGCCTCCCAAATACTGGGATTACAAGCATGCACCGCCACCATGCCTGGCTGAGAGGGAGCTTTAGTACTCTCCACAACCTACTCATCTACACTCCTCACTGCTCAGGCCTGTCTCAGTCTTACAATCTTTAGGGACAATTTTGTTGGTTTTGTGCTTTATTATTCTATTTTCTTTTTCTTTTCTTTTTTTTTTTTTGTATAGATCACCCTGGGACCCCCTCATTCATCAAAATCTCTGCAGTACTTTTCTCATTTTTGACACACTTTCCCTGTGCCTGTGGGAGTTATTCCTGTGTCTTTCTCTCTTGTGATATTCCCTTCACTTTCTTGCTTTGCTGTCTTGAAACCTATCTCTTCTTGGAGGAAACTGCTTCTCTGGGGTCACTCTGAATCTGGCTGTCTTCTCTTCCTCTCTTTTACTTTTGTAGGGCTTAGATGTAGGAAGCCTTTTTCCTTGTCCCTCTGCAACCTCCAGTAATTCTCCTTTATCCCTAAAAACCATTTACTTCATGTTCATACCATCAAACTTTGTTTTTCCTCTACCTTGCTATGGGTCATCTATTTACTCTCTGTCTCTCTCCTCATATTAGTCTTTCCTTTTCATTTCTTATAAATTTTGGCTCATGACTCAGTGTTACTCTAAAGTTAGGTAGGTCATCATTTTTGGAGATTTTAAAATTATAAGAATAAAATGTTTGCCTTTTAGTATTTATCTATTGTTCTGTTAATATTCATGGTTCAGTAGTGTTGACCTCTTTGCAGAACACTTCTTTCGGCGGCCTTAGAATGACCCAGTTCCCTAGCCTTTCCCATTTAGATTTCTCAAAGAGAACGTTAGAATGTACTGTATTGGGAATGCATGTCTAGAGATGGGAAGGAACTGACTGGAGCAGCTGAAACTCAATTCCTGTCCCTCCTGAAGCAGGATATACAACAATAATTAAACCCAGAGCACCGTCTCCCCCTCCCCCACCCTGCCACCACCACCACTCTACACTAATACTAAGGGCAGGGTACTCAAGGCTACAGTGTAAATCAGGACTCACCATCCTGGCATCCATTGTGGCAACTTTTCTAAAATTTGGAGAACTGGTTTACCAATAATCTTAGTCTTTCATTGTTCTTTATTTCATATCTGTAAGTAATAAACATGCTCTGTGTAATTTGATGGGCATGTGCCTCAGAGGATCTTGCAAGATATTGAAATTGGCACAGCCCAACATGCAGTGGGTGGAAGCTTACAGTCCTCTCTCATGGTTGGCCACAAGTGCAGAGTTTGCACAGTTTTTCTTTTCATACAGTTAATTTATGTGCACTCTATCATTTCCTGGTAGCTTGGCTAGATGTTTTTCTTATTGATCATTTAAAAAAAAACTAGGTTTTGTTGATTTTTATCTAATGCTTCCTTATTTTACATTTCATTGATTTATGATCCAGTTGGGATTATATCCTTTGTTCTGCTCCTTTTAGGATTAAATTGCTCTTCTTGATCTAAGAAGCTAAGGTGAAAGTTTAGCTTACTGAATTTGGATCTTTTTGTTCACATATTTATTTATTGCTATGAATTTTCTTTTAAGCACTACTTAAAAAGAAACCATCTCACAGCTTATAAAGAGTGTGTGCTTATTTTCATTTATTTCAAAAATAACTTCTCTTGAGACTTCCTCTTTGGCCCATATGTATTTAGAATTGTATTGTTTAATTTCTAAATATTTGAATATTTTCTAGTTATTCTTCTATTTATTTCCAGTTTCATTGGCTTCTAGTTTAATTCCCCAGGGTCTTGGAAGATACTCTGTATGATTTATATTCTTTAACATTTGGTATGATTTGTGATCAGAATACGAGCAATTACAGTGAAAGGTCTAAAAAGAATGCATATTCTGCTGTTGTTGGTTGGAGTACTGTGAAAATGTCAATCAGAACAAATTGATTGATAGTGTTCTATTGATGAACTGTATTCTTAATGATTTTATGCCTGTTTGATCTATTATTTACTAAAAGAGAAATGTCGAATCCACCAATATAATAGTGTATTTCTCTTTTCTGTCCTATCAGTTTCTGCTCCACATATTTTGATGGTCTGCTTTTAAGTTCATATGTATTTAGGATTCTATGTTTCTTGAAAATTGAACCATTTATCATTATGCTGTGTCTGTCTTTATTCCTGATAATTTTTTTTCACATTGAAGTCCTTGTTTAAAGTGAATATAGCTGCTCCTTTTTTATTTTGAGTAATGTTCACATGGCATATCTTTCATTCTCCCTTTACTTTTAACTCATTTAGGGCTTTTTAAGTGGGTTTCTTGTAGCAACATAAAATTGAATTTTTGGGGTCTGAAAATGTCTTCTAATTGTACATTTAAAGGAGTTACATTTAAAAGATTATTGATGTATTTGGATTAATATCTACCATGTGTGTAACTGCTTCCTATTTGTTGCCAGTGCTTCTTTTTCTTTTTTACCTGGTTGCATTTTATATGACTCTATTTTATCTTCTTTCATATTGTATCATTTTGTAATGTTTTTTTCTTAAAGTATTTCATATGAAATTTTAATTAGATCAAGTTCACCTTCAAATCACACTATTCTGCTTCTTGTGTTTTCCAGGCACCTTATAATTCTTCCCTCCCATCCCTGTGACTCTGTTTCTATTCACTTTTTATCCAAGTGCTATAGTCACTCAATGTATTGTTACTATTATTACTTTATATAGATTTATCTTTTGGGTTCAATGTTTTCTCTCATCTATAGAAGCTAGAGAGAAATTGGGTAACAAAAGAGACCTCAGATAAAGGAATAGACTCAATGGAACAATGGAGGAGGTTAGGGGAGAGAGGAGAAGGTAGAGATATAATGAAGTTAGCAATTTAAATAATACTATGTACATATGAGAAATTATCAATCTCAAGACATGTATGGGAAAGGGGAGAGACTGGGGTAGTATCTAAAGGGAAATACCCCAAGTATTGTGTACATGTATACTTCTATTACTCTATGCCTCTTTATGATGTATAATTATACCAATAAAATACATATACAAAGAATAAATAACCTAAAACATGTTATTTTACTATTGCTTATTTCTTTAGTGATACTCTTCCTTTTAAAAATAGAGCCATAAGTTTCTGGTTTATATAATTTTACTTCTGCCTGAAAAAACTATTCAAAGATTTCTTTTGGGGCAGGTTTGCTAATAGTAAACATACTCTGTATTCATTAGTATGAGGAAGTCTCCATTTGATCTTCACTTTAGAAGGATAATTTCACTTTATATGTTATACTAGATTTTCATTTGCTTTGCTTTTAATAATTTAAATATGTTACTGAATGTTCTTTATTATATAGTTTTTCTGATGAGAAGTACACTAGTTCTTATCTTTTTTCCTCCACTGATAAGAGACTTTCTTCTTCTGATACCTTTCAAGATGTTCTCTTTGCCTTGGTTTCCTGGAGTGTAAGGATGATAGGCCTATGTGTAGTATTTGAAATTAAATCTGTTTACTATTCTCTGAATTTCCTGGATTTGTGGTTTTATATTTGTCATTAATTTTGAGGAATTAGACATTATTATTGCAAATATTTCTTCTGATCCATCTTATCTTCTTTTGTTTTTTCCAATTAATGGTTTGTTACATTTTTGGAATGTTTTTACATATCTTATATTCAAAACTTTTTCTTTTTGTCTTTCAGTTTGGAAAGCCTCTATCAATTCACTGATTTTTTTTTTTTTTAGAAAAATAAGGACAAACTTTACTCATAGTGTTTACAGTGAATCAAATATAGACTCATGTATTGCCATCAGGTTCAAATAGATTTTCTTTTTTTTAATGGTGCATTGTAATCACACATCTTGATGAAGTTCAGGGTGATAGAGGCATAAATGCATACAGCACTTGTTGAACCCTCCCCCAGTTTCCACCCCACTCCTCTCTCCTCTCCTTCTCTTGTTCAACACAGTGATTGGCTTTGATAAGTTTGTGTATGTATATCATGTCCATTGAGGTATTTCCAAACTCTTCAAATCTTCCTTCCTCCACCTTACATATCCCTCAGTTATGTCCCCTCCTTCCCACCTCTAAGGTTTCTCCTTTTTTTGTCTGCTCTCCCTCCTGTGTACCATTTTCTCCCTAGCTACTGCATATGAGGGAGAACATCCATCATTTCACTTTTTGTGACTGTCTAATCTCACTTCTCATAATATTCTGTAGTTCCATCCATTTCCCTGCAGATGATGTAATTTTGTTCTTCTTTATGGCTGTGTAGAATTCCATTGTGTATATATCCTATAATTTTATAATTCATTCATCTGCTGATGGACATTTCAGCTAGTTCCATAGTTTGGCAATTATGAATTGTGCTGCTTTAAACATAGATATGCATCTATTACTATGGTAATCTGATTTCAATTCTTTGGGGTAGATACCCCAAAGTGGTATCACTGGGTTATATGGTACGTTCATTCCTATTCTTCTGAGGATCCTCCACACTGTTTTCCAAAGTGGTTGCACTATTTGCAATTCCACCAAAAATTTATCAGAGTTCTTACTTCTCCACGTCTTTGCCAGCATTTATTATTGTTTGTGATTGTGAAATCTCAGGGAAGTTTTGATTTGCAACTCTCTGATTGCTAATGATGTTCAACAATTTTTTTCATACACTTATTGGACATTTGTATATCTTCTTTTGTGAAGTGCCTATTTAGTTTATGTGCCCATTTTTTATTGGGTTATTTGGTTTAATAGTTGTAAGTTTCTTGAGTTCTTTGTCTATTCTAGAGATTAGTCCTCTATCAGGGAAATAGCTGGCAAAGATCTTCTCTCATTCTGTCAGATCTCTCTTGAGGTTTTTGATAGTTTCCTTTGCTGCAGAGAAGCTCTTCATTTTAATGCAGTCTCATGTGTTAATCCTCTTGGTCTTGTCTAGTCTTCTAATGGGCCCACCAAAGAGACAATCATCCTTTATGTTAGGTACAGTATTTTTTATTTGTATGCTTCCTTTCGATTCTTAGAACTTCCATTTCTTTGCTATCATTAGCCATCTGTCTTTGCAGACTTTCCATTAAACATTTAAAAACATTTGTCATATTAAAAAAAATGTCCCTGTGTGTTTCTGAGATTTTTTTTTTTTTTTTTTTTTTTTTTTTTTGCAGTACTGGGGATTGAACTCAGGGGCATTCTACCTCCGAGCTATACCCCCAGCCCTATTTTTTATTCTTTATTTTGAAACCAAGTCTCACTAAGTTGCAGAGTGCCTCACTAGGTGGCTGAGGCTGGCCGCGAACCTGGATCCTCCGGTCTTAGCCTCCCGAATGGTGGGATTACAAGCGTGCGCCACCACGCCCGGCTCCTGTGTGTTAATTGTAAAATTCTCATCATATCAGAGTCTGGCTCTACTTTGTGTTTTGCCTCAAAGTCTTTTTCTTGCCTTTAATGTGCCTTGTAATTTTTTTTGGTGAAAGACAGACATGTTTTATCAATTAATAGTATTTTTTAGAAATGAATAGTTTTTGAGTGAGTATTTATGTGAATCTGACTAGAAATCAGACTTTGTTTGCCATACCTATAGCTGCCATAGGCTTTATATGCTCTAATGTCCTTTTTTTGGTGTCCTGTCTTCACCTTAGTTTTCTGTAAATCCTTTTTCAGAGATAGTTGTGTTTTACACCTGTTTCAAATATAATACATTATTATTATGTTGGAGTCTTTTGGGTATAGTGTAAAAGTGTGAGGGAGTGGGAGAGTTGTATATTCTTTCAATTAAATCTCAGTCTTTAAGTGGGTTTGTGCTGGTGGGTCTCATGCATGCTAAGCATATGCTTTTTTACTGAGCTAAACTTCTAGCCTCAAATAAAGCTACTTTAAAAGAGAATATCTCAGACTTTCCAGTAGATATTCATATCCCCCACATAGATATAGAATTCATAATAGTAATAAAAATAATAGTATTTCAAATGATAATAGATAATTTTATGTAATTTGCTACATAAATTATACTTTTCTTATACATAATAGCCATTTGATTTTTAAACAATCAATGAAGTAGGTATACCTTTTTTCCATTTAACTGTTTTTAGGCACAAATAACTTGAAAACTTGGCTTTATCTCAACTCTTTGAGACTTAAGTCACCGGGCGTGATGGTGTAGGCCTGTAATCCCGTACTTGGGAGGCTGAGACAGGAGGGTAGCAGGTTCAAGAATAACTTCAGAAAATAGGATTTCTCTTCAACCTAGTGAGACCCTGTTTCCAAATAAGAAATAAAATCATGTTAGTAGTGTAGCTCAAAGGTAGAATGCCTCTGGGTTCAATCCCCAGTGCCACACAAAAAAAGACTTAAGTCTTTTTAGTATTCCAATCTTCATGTATTTCATAACTTTCTATTTTATACTTAGAAAGTTTTTTTTTTCAGAAGAAACTTCTAAAGCCTATAATTACGCATATAATTAGTAACTCAGCACCTGTATTT
This sequence comes from Graphiurus murinus, assembly GCA_004027655.1. Taxonomy (NCBI): domain Eukaryota; kingdom Metazoa; phylum Chordata; class Mammalia; order Rodentia; family Gliridae; genus Graphiurus; species Graphiurus murinus. The sequence continues at coordinate 12,390 of PVLC010005953.1, forward strand.
CTGTCTCCTGCCAATATGTATAACACCAGCACTAACTTCTAGCCCTCAATATGTCATGACTTGAGTTTTAAAAATTAATCTAAATGAAAAATTAACTACAAGGTAGTTTACTAAGTTTCTTTTCTATGTCAGTGGCAATTGACCATCTGGGTTAGGAGTCCTTAAGGATAAAATGAAAATTATGAATTATCCCTCCAAAAATGTACAAACATACTATACATTCAATTTTTATAATTCTCAGTTCTACCTTCTGAAGCCCACCTTCAGATCCCAAAATAGGAACTACTAGATGAATAGAAATATTATTGTGTGAAATCAAAACAATTACAGAGCTTTAGAGCTATGTATTTAGAATTCATCATTTACATACCACTATCACCTCCCATTAAAGAGTTTGTAATAAATTTCTGAAGTGAAATCTAATTGTATGGTCTGTATGAAACTGTCACAATACACAGGGTATTGTATAATGCACTTTGTCTGACAGTTTCTTTCACTTCAATATTTGATGACTAGACTTCATGTAAAAACAAGAAAAAACATTTGTCAACCTACAATGTTAGGCACAGTTGTGCTTTTCTTTCTTTCTTTTTTTTTTTTTTGTGGTACTGGGGATTGAACTCAGGGGCATTCTACCTCCAAGCTACCCCCCCCCAGCCCTATTTTTTATTCTTTATTTTGAAAGAGGGTCTCACTAAGTTGTGGAGTGCCTCACTAGGTAGCTGAGGCTGGCTGCGAACCTGGATCCTCCGGTCTCAGCCTCCCGAATGCTGGGATTACAAGTGTGTGCCGCCACCACGCCCGGCTAGTTGTGCTTTTCTTAAGCCAATATTATATGGTTATCTTATGAGAGAAGTAATTCTATAATTTTTCATGATTTCTATTATACTTTACGGACAATATCTATGAGGGCACTTTGACATACATTACCACATATTACTTTCTTCTACTTTATTTTAGCATTTGACCATTGCTATGATTTTTATTTGGTGTCCTAAGGGTCTATGTGTTGGAAACTTGGTACCCAGTATGGCAATATTGGAAGATGGTGTGGACCTTTAATATAAGGCGCTATTGGGAGATATTTCTCTTATTAGAGCTGTATCCTTGAAAGAGATTATTTTTTCAAGGAATCCTGATTGGTTCTCTTGAGAAGATTGTAAGAGGAGAAAATCTGGTCCCACCCAAATTTCTCTGCTTCTTGATTTGAGATGTGGTCACTTGTTTTATAAAAGCTCCCATCATGGTGCAATGCCATCTACTGCTTTCACCAGAAGCCAAACCAATAGGACAGCCTTATCTCTGATCTGTGACTTTGAACCTCCAAAAATTTAGGCTAACTAAACCTCTTCTTTACAAATAGCCCCCATCTGGCATTTCATGATAATAACAAGAAACTAGGTAATACATTTACCATTTTCCTTTTATTTTATTTTCCCTTTTCTCTCTTCCCACCCCTTTTCATTATATGATATTTAGTTCTGTATAAAACTTCAAATCCTTTGTGAAACAAATGGGTTATAAACTTATAAGTTAAGAAAAGAGATAAATATCTCTTTTGAAATATTCAAGTCATCAGTGTGTTCCTGTAGTTTCCGGAGAATATGGATTTCACAAAGGAATTGTCGACCTTTTCCAGATTTTAAGTTTCTGAAAAATAAGCATCTTCATGCTGTGAGTTTACAGTCAGATTGACATTTATTTGTGCAACATTATTTAGAAAGAATACAACATCTTTATGATATAATTCAGGTTTCCTTTATTCCCAACTCTAGGCTTGCCTTTTTTTTTTTTTTTTTTTTTTGATAAGTTGCCAAATCCCTCTGTAACTGTGTTGCTCTGCATCTGAAAGTGGAGTAATAAAATATGCTAACTCTATTTCTCTTGAGAAGTGTGCCCTTTTGTATAAAAGATTTAAGATCCTTGAAAGAAATTCCTTTGTGTCTAAAAGAATAGCATGGACTGCTATGGCACATCATGTAATTTGCCTCCTCAGTTATAATAACAAGTGTCCTTAGGGTGACAACCATAAATGTTCTGAATTCACCAAATAAAAGATATGGCACTCATTGTTATATCATTAGAGACATTGAGGTTGTAACTATTTATAATTGAGTGCCTTATGGTTAGTAGAACATCTTTGTATGGAAAACTTGTGTGCTCTTGGAGTATGGGTAGTCCAGTTTATTGGGGCATGACCCTAGTAAAGGCTAGTCCCACTATGTTAACTCTTTGAAGTGCTTCTAGATTGCTGTTAAGGAGAGCTGCCTCTTGGATCCTCATTGTGTTCCAGAAGAGCAGTTATTTATTTCAATACCTCCAATGGCACAAACTCTCAAAGAACAGTTGACTGACAATAATTCACAAAAGTTTGAGGGATGAAAGTTGTTTATAAAATCTTCAGTGTCACAGTTTATTTGGTGAAAATTCAAGGGGCATGGTGAACCTTCAGGACACAAGGACAAGGACACATGATAAAGCACACTCATTCCAGGCAATTAGACACAAAAATAGAACATCATGTTGTAAAAGCGCAGGGAGGAGATGAGATCATTAGGATTGATTTTCCTCTCATAAATTAGAAAATTAAGGCAAATTAGTCCTTTTACAATCAGAATCAAGTAGTGTATAAGTAAAAATACAACTCATGTTTCTTGATATCCAAATAAATGTTCTTTCTGTGTTTTATAACATATTTGTTTCCCTTACAAGAGCACCATCATGGTGTCATGTTCCAAGGCTTCACAGTTTGACGTTGGCATCCCAGCATCCTCCTCACAATGAGATGAAATGTTTGCCAGTTACTCCTCTGATAGAGTACTAATACCTAGCATATATAAAGAACTTTAAAAAGTTAACACTAAAAAAAAAAACAAATAAAAATGGGTAATTTAGTTGAAAAGATACTTCTTAGAAGAAATCAAATAGGCAATAAATATATGAAAAATGTTCATATCATTAGCAATCAGGGAAATTCAAATAATGAGTGAATGACAATCATCAAGAATACAAGATATAATAAGTGTGGGTGAGTATTGAGTAGGTGCAGGAAAAGGAAAGCTTACTTATTGTTCACATGATTGTAAATTAGTACAACTACTATGGAAATTCCTCAAAAGATTAGAAATGGAGGTTTCTCAAAAGTCTAGGAATAGAATCACCATTTGACCCAGTATTGCACTCTTTGATATCTTTCCAGGAGAATTAAATTCAGAATATTATAATGACACATGCATACATATGTTTATTGTAACATAATTCACAGTAACCGAATTATAGAGCCAACCTACGTGTCTGTCAAAAGATGAATGGATAAAGAAAATATGGTATATACACAGAATGGAGTTTTATTCTGCTATAAAGAAGAACAAAATTAAGTAATTTGCAGGAAAATGAATGAAACCAGAAAATATTATCCTAAGTCAGATCAGCCAGTCTCAGAAAATCAGAGGGTATATGTTTTCTCTAGAATGAAGCTAGAATGAAAATGGGAAACGAAAGGGACCTCAGCTAAATGAGGAGAGAGACCAGTAGAATAGTGGACGGGTACTGGAGGAAGAAAGTAGAGAAGGGAAAATGGAGAATTTATGAAGGAAACTGTTCAAATAATGCTCTGTCCATATATTAAGGTATCACTACCAATATTACTAACATGTATGGGAAGTGGGAGGGAGTGGAGTGATATCTGGAAGGAAACATACCAAATGATGTATGTTTCTATCACTTTGAATCTCACTATGATATATAATTAAAATGCACCAATAAAAGTATAAAAAAATTTCTTAAGAAATATCTTGCTATTCTCTTGATATTTTCTGATGACTGTGTAATGTGACATTATCTGCTATTTTTATATTCAGAAACCACAACTTAACCCAAATTTTACTTTAAACTTTCACTATCTGAGGTTGTATTTTCAGTATAAACTATATTTTGCCAATTTAATAACATCACCAATAACAGTGTATTGAAAAAATTTATTTTCTCTCAGATTATAAGCTGAATATGAATAGACCTAGTTGATATGATAAGTCCATGGTGCCAGGGGCCCAGGTTTTTGTAAAATTGTTGTTTTACTCTCATGAATGTGATATTCCCAAGCATGTGAGTACAAAGGGAAAAAGCAAGGGCACTACCATTGTTTTAAGAATATCACCTAAAAATCACACATACAATATTTCAATTCCCACATTACTTCCATGGCTCCTCTTTTATGAAAAGTACATTGATAATTTAATCTTTGGCAAGAAGATGGTGTCAGACTGAGACCCTAAGGCAAGCCTGTGTCTTGCACACCATGGGAACCCTGAGTCAAGATGCAATCCAACAATCCAGTCTCTGTAGGAGCTGGGAATTAAGAGTGGTAAAACTCAAGAATATTTCCAAAGATGCTTTTAAGTATCAAGGCTGGCAAAACAAAACAAAACAAAAACAAAACGAAAAACCAAGTCCTTGAGCAAGTGTAGATGCAAGAGAACAATAGCATTTACCTCCCAAAGGCAGAAACTTTGATAATTCCAGAAAATTTCAAATCCAGCTCACTGAGATTTAATACACATGTATGAACAAAAATAATCTCTCAGTAATACACTTAATATTAATGGCTTCAACTCTCCAATTAAAAGACATAAACTGGCAAAGTGGATTAAGAACATAATCTGTCTATATGCTGTTTGCAAGAAAATCATCATATGGGTGAAGACATCCACAGACTAAAGGTGAAGAGCTGGGATAAGATAATTCATGCAAATGGAACCCAAAGACAAGCAGCAGTATCAACTCTCATGTCCAGAAAAAGTAGACTTCAAGCCTAAACTTATCAGAAGAGACAAAGCAGATAATTTCTTCCTGATACAAGGAACAATGCAACAAGAGGATATAATGATAGTCAACATTTATGATCTAAATATAGGGTCAACCACTTTTATGAAACAAACCTTGAAATAGTAAGTCTCAGATAGACCACAGTACATTAATATTGGGAAACTTCACACACCTCTCACACAACTTAGATTGTTCTTCTAGACAAAAGATCAGCAAATATACTTCAGACCTAAAGAAAACCATAAACCAAGTGAACCTATTAGACATATACGTAATATTCCACACAAATAGAATTGAATACACATCCTTTTCAGCTGCTCATGGAAGCTTCTCCAAAATAGAGCATATTCTTGGCCACAAAGCAAATACTAGCAAATTTAAAAATGTTACATAATTCCTTGTATCCTTTCAAATCATGATGGAATGAAAATAGAAATCAACAATGGGAAGACTCAGAGAAATTACATAACTACATGGAGACTGAATATCACACTCTTGAGTAAGGTTTGGATCAGAGAAGAAATAAGAGGAGAAATATATATATACATATATATTTTTTTTGCGGTACTGGGGATTGAACTCAGGGGCATTCTACCTCCGAGCTATACCCCCAGCCCTATTTTTTATTCTTTATTTTGAAACTGAGTCTCACTAAGTTGTGGAGTGCCTCACTAGGTAGCTGAGGCTGGCCGCGAACCCGGATCCTCCGGTCTCAGCCTCCCGAATGCTGGGATTACAAGCGTGTGCCACCACGCCCGGCTAAGAGGAGAAATATTTTAAAAATCCTAAAATCATAGAAAAATAGAGACACATTGTACCAAAAATCCCTGACACTTTAAAAGCAGTATTAAAAGGAAAATAAAATAACACTGAATGCTCACATAAGAATAATAAAAAAAAAAAACAAATAAATAATGTAATGACACACCTCAAAGCCCATGAAAAGCAGAAACAGTCTAATCCCCAAACCAGTAGAAGACAGCAAATGATTAAAATCAGTAGAAATCAACGACAGCATTTACTTTTATGGATTTGATCTCTCTGCTGAAATCTTAGGATAATCATTCATGAATATTGTCTTTCTTTTTCACTGTATTCATTGATATATTAACAACAGTTCATTTAAATTCTGATTTTTGATAAAGGAGTCAAAAACATACACTGGAAAAAAGACAGCCTCTTCAATAAATGGTGTTGGTAAAACTGGTTAACCATATGCAGAAAAATAGAAATAAACCCCACTTTCTCACCCTGCACAAGAGTCAATTCAAGATGGATCGAAGACCTGGAAGTCAGGCCAGGTACCTTGCAGCTACTTGAAGAGGGCATAGGTACAACACTTCAATGCATAAGCACAGGTAAAAACTTTCTCAACATTCCAACAATTTAGTGTCTCAGAGTCTGGTTCTGTTGTCTATTCCTTGACAACAACTTATATTATGCCTCTGCTTTGTATGCATGAGAATTTTTATTGAATTCTAGAATTATGTGAGAGAGAATAGTAGAAACTGTGATAAATAGTGCTTATGCCTAGATAGATGCCTCTCTTTTCTTCTTCAGGTTATTACTATAGTGAATTCAATCAAACTAGAGTGGCAGAGCTGGGTTTGGTTTCATTGTGGCAGTAGTTAGTGTTGGTGCATCACAGGTTTCAAATTTACCAACAGTGAGCTGCTGCTACATTTTGCTTAGTTTGAGCCTATTGTGTCAGTGAAAGTTTTATGTATTCCTGGTCCATATTCAACATTCAGCAGACCCTGAATCCTGCACCATACAGAGACTCTTCCTACTGTCTCTTCCATGGCTATATTGCTGTGGCTTGTATAAGGCATGTGGTTACAGCAAGAAGTAATTGTTGGCTTTAAAGTTTCAGCTTGAGCTTTAGGCATGTCCTCTCCATCTGGTTCCATAATGATGATTTTTTTCTCATCATTCCTATTCTATCCTATGACAGTCAAACTCTGTACCTGTGAGATTTTTGTCTTAGAGAATTTCCTTCCCCTTCAGCAACAGAAACAGACTTTTCTTACAGGGGCAAATTTACTTCTATACCTCCATCAGAAGCAGTATGCCCTTACCTGGGACTGGTGGCAAAGGACTACCTTCACTCCAGCAGAGCGATGCTCTTGCTTAGTCTTTGAAGCAATGCTTGCAGTAGAGGGACAATATCTTGCCTCTTCCCAAAGATCAGACTTTTTTTTTTTTTTTTCATTTCTACCCTTTATCTTTGCTGGGGAATGGAGGCACAGGTCTTCTTCCTGTCACTCTGTGGCTTATAGCTTTCGATTCATGTGACAAAAGTTCAGTAATGCACCACACATGGGAAACTCTCAGATTTCCTTCTCTTCCTCCAATATTTCTCATAAGCACATGATGGAAACTCATAGTAAAGAATTATAGAATGCACTACTGTACTCTGTGAAGGTAAAATAGTTCATGCATCTCTTTTTACTTAGTTTTTGAAATCTTTATTCATCACCTGACTTCTCAGACAAGCTCAAAATGTTATGATTTTGTAGTTTTCTCTAGCTTTTCTTCTTAGTAAGAAAAGAATTGGGGTTCCTTTGTGGATTTACAATCTTATGTTGAATCATAACCTGTTCTGGAGTTTGTGTGTCTTATGGAGAATATTGTCTACTAAGATTTGTGATTCAGGAAATTATATCTAGTGATATTAGAAAATTATATATTATGTATTTGAAAAGTTCAGAGGTAGTATTACTAACGAATATCAACTTCTATACTATTTTATTTAAGATATAGAGTAGACTAAGGATACGTCCTGATACTTTCTGGAGATACTAAGTTTCAAGTACATGAAGATATAAATAGTAGCTTATTTTCATGGTCTCTTTTTAATGATATTTTGTTTGGGAATTATATATTTGTCAGATACAAGTTAACTTGATATTTATTTAACCTCAGAACATTCTCTTTATTTGCTACAATAGAATTATTGTGTAGAAAGCTAAATCTAAATGTGTGGGAGTAAGCACATATCCTTGTTAAATGACTTCCTTAAACATTCACCTTTATTGAAATATGAGAGAAAAATTCTTGAAAGGTAACAGTGCTTTTTGATTGTCTTGCATTATGTCATTTCCTGCGTGAAACCATTAAACAGCTCTGATGACTTTGGTAGCTCATTCATTTTTTATAAATTATATTTCATTTTTTGCAAGATAGGGTTATACTGGCACATCATTACATGTGAGCTTTGCATTTTTTCTTTTATTAATATATCATCCTTTTATATTTCCACCTTATGGACATATTATAAATGGGCAATAATTCATTTATTATTTTCTTTTATATATTTTGCCACTTAAAGCATTGAAAGCTACCAAAATACCTTATTGTTTAGATGAATTAATGATAGGTTCATTTGAAAAGAGAAGATCTCTTTATCTGGTCATACATGATTCAAATTCATACTTGAAAAAAAAATAATAGACTAATCTATGTCATGGAAAATCAATATAAATACTGTATCATAATAATAGTAAATATTAAATTCATTAAGGACAAAGACTTACTGTACCATAACAGTGGCCTTGCATAATTATTATTGGGATCTAGATTAGAATTAATGTTTAAAAAACATGCTTTAGATTAAGCTATTAATACCTTAAAGGGTTGATAACAGATTTATCTTTTCCACTATTCATCTTGAAAATTTAAAAATGCATGCTTTACTTGAACCTTAATATATATATTTAGTTGTGGCTTAATATATATCTTACAGAACAGATAAAATTAAGCTAATGATGTGTGCTTTGTAGAAATAGTCTTCTTATCCAACTATAAGAGCTATTTCCTCTCTACAAAGAACCAGTCTTCATAAACTATAAGAACTACCCATTTGACACACTCTATTAATTGTAATTAAAGAATGAACATCCACTTTTCTGTGCTGTCATTTAACAGATTTTGATCAGCTTTCATATTTGTTCCCTGAGTGGTGGTTTGCATATTGTTATTAAAACCCAATTTGAACCCCAATATTGTATGCCATTACTTGTGACAATATAAACTGCAAGATTGGCCATTTGTATTGTTTTCCCTTATGCAAAATTTAAAGGTCTGTCAATGCAGTAACATTTAAATACTGAGATGTATGTGGAAATAAACACTCCACGAATCTAGTCATTTTGTATTCACTGTCATAACATTAATCATGATGGTCTCCTGTGGTGTTATTTGGATGTAGTTTCATTGCAAAACCATATAGAATTCTCTAAACTTGTTGGGATTCAGTTGAGTGTATCTGCCTTAGCATATCTGGTCTGGCAAGATTCCAATTCCTTTGAAATTTCTGTTAAAGGGATATTTGAAAGGCAGAAACCTGAACACTGGGAGGACTGAACTTACCCATCAGGCAGTTTAATTTTGATGTCCTTAATCTGGTTCAGGTTCAGTGGTTTGATTTTGAAAATGGGTTTCCTCTAGTTCTCCAAATTTTCTTCTCCACAACTTGGATAAGGTCAATTAGACCCAGAGAGGAAATGTCCACACCTAATGTGAAAATGCAAATGATTGGCTTGCTGTTCTTGTGAAAATGCCAGAAATTGCATGTGTTAGTATTATCTTATGTTGTAGAAAAAGCCAATTTGATAATTACGAACTGCTTTCCACAGCTGTGAATGCCCCCTTGCAAACCAATAGAAAACAACAGGAGGCCCAACTGTGAACATTCTTTTGAAAATTCTATTTACAAAGTGTATCCATTAACAAACTACCCTACAGCTTCTCTGGGAATTAAACAAAGTCTGATCCCGTAAAGTAACAGTGCTACATAATGGAGCTTGCTCCGACAAGGTCTATTGTATTAAACTCCCAGCAAAGTAAAATTGATGGATTTTCTTAGAAATTTTATAAAATTATCCTATAAAATTATTTACATTTTAAATTATTAAAGTTATACAATTTTATAATATTATAAACATTTATTTTATAAAGTTATCCTGTTAATATAGAGAGATAGATAGATAAACAGCCAAACAAGTATGATCACCAAAGGCCAAAAATACAAATGGGCTATATAATGAATATTCAAATGATAATATACTGTAAGAAAATATTTATAATTTGGATCAAGATTTTTCATTGACATACTTCAAATAATTTGTGATTCATTATTTTTTATCTTGTATTAGTTGTTTTAAAAAGTGTTTGTTTCTCCCCCATCCTCCAAAATTATAAACTTTATGAGAGCAGAAAAATGCTTTACCTTTTATTTCTTTATGCATACTTTTTGATGCTAACTGATTGAACATAAAGGTGTACTGATACTAGACAATAAAACAAAACTTGGCAAGATACATTTGAAAGAACATTTGAAATGAAATATTTATTTCTCCTTCAGACAGAAATTTTACTCATTCTTACAGGTTTTAGAGTATAGATGTGAGCACTAAAATGTGCCAATAAAATATGCCATAAGTTTATATTTTTGTTATTTTAATAACATCAATAAGAAAAATATACTAAACTCTACACTAACATTTGGTAAATGTTTATTTAAATAAATATTATTCTCTCTGAATTAAAGATCAACATCATCAGATATTTAGGGATAGCAAAATGTTTCTAGCTCATCATAATGACCCCAGCAAAATTACAATGAAATAATCTGATAGTAAATTTTGAGGACTCCTAGTAATGGAGATTGCATCTTCTCTATAATCTATTTTATGTTAATAAACATGAAAAATATTTAAGGATTACATAGAATTTATTTTGCTGGTTCAATATATGGACCCTATTTCACAGGCTAAAGTTTTCTATCAATATATATAATTGCATTATTCCTATAAATTAACCTCAGGATCTACTCAATTTAGTAAGTGGAGAAAATTGTTAAGCAGAAGAAATAAGAAAAATACACACCTCTTTAGCAAGGTAGAAGGCAATTCTTCCTAGCCAAAGAAACAGAAACAACTTAAATCTAGGTATAATCTGTGAAATATTGTCTTGAATGTATTTCCTATCTCTCCCTAGCATGCTGAATACACAAATAATCAAAACAACACCACCAAATTACATCTCCCCAAAGACAAATGAAACAACAATATTAAAATAGAATTTTTTTGTGGTACTGATGATAGAACCAAGGGGCTTCTACCTCTGGACTACACCCCCAGACCTATTTTTTATTTGGAACCAGGGTCTCACTAAGTTGCTGAGGCTGGCTTCAAATTTGTGATCCTCCTATCTCAGCCTCCCAAGGACTGAGATTACAACTGAGCACCAACACACCCTGCTAAAATGTAATATTATTAACAATAAAAATATTGATGAATTTTTATATAGCACACTAGTACTTGGTTTCTAGACATCATCACTTAATACCCATTGTCAGGGTGCTATATTTCCTTAAGAAAATGTTTTCCTTAGTTGGACCAGTCTGGACTGAGCAATGGCCTCCTCCTGGAAGATGTGACAGAAAGTCAGTTTTGTCTTTAAACATTAATGACTGATATGATTTTCATCCATTTTTCCTGGAGAAGAATATTTTAATTACACAAAAATTTTCTTGAAATATTTATCAAGGAAGAACTACTGTCTTGGAAAGTTACATAGAACAGATTCTCTAGAGAAGGAGGGGAAAGTAAGTGCCAGGAAATTTAATTTAATTCATTAAAACCCAGATGAAAATGAACTTCATTTAAGAAGATTCTGCGACAGTGTACCTGAATGTGGGTAACAGAATTCTGTCCTCTCAAAGCATCATCAATCATTCAGAACTTTCACAAAATAAGGAAAACATTGGCTAAAAGTCACTGAACCTGAGCTTCGAAATGAGAATGATATTATCTGTATGACTTAAACTTGATGGTGTACCCTTGGCATGTGTAGGAATCTGTTCTTTCTTACCTAAGGCACGTAGTAAGGTTAAAACTTGCCTTCACAAGGCGGGCGTGGTGGCGCACGCTTGTAATCCCAGCATTCGGGAGGCTGAGACAGGAGGATCCCGGTTCGAGGCCAGCCTCAGCTACCTAGTGAGGCACTCCGCAACTTAGTGAGACCCTGTTTCAAAATAAAGAATAAAAAATAGGGCTGGGGGTATAGCTTGGAGGTCGAATGCCCCTGAGTTCAATCCCCAGTACCGCAAAAAAAAAAAAAAAAAAAAAAAAAAAAAAAAAAAAAAAAAAAAAAAAAAAAAAAAAAAAAAAAAAAAAAAAAAAAAAAAAAAAAAAAAAAAAAAAAAAAACTTGCCTTCACAGAAACCTTCGCTTACTAGGGCTAAATGGTAAGTTGCTCAGGTCTGGACTAGAATTTCTTCTTGCAGTGTGCTCATTCTCAGCTGTGGGTTTGAAGTTCTTATTTCTCACTGACCTGCCACACGCATTATCTTTTTCAGTGTTTTATTTCCTTAATTTAGTAATTGCAGACAGTGCTCAGGTATTATTAGCTGAAACTGTTTTTAAGTTTCCTTCCAGGACTGAGTAATCTACCATTCTCTCTAATATTTACCACAGGTATTGTCTTCCTTTGTTTTGCATACTACCTCTTTCTGTGGTAAAGGAAGAAACATTAAAAGAAAAAAAAAGGTAAGAGTGTTTTCTGATTGGAGTGCATCATGCCACTTCCTGTGTTACACCATTGAACAGATGAAATGACTTTGGTTGATTTAAAAATTATGTTTTGATTTGCATTTCTCTGAACCAGCCAAGATGTCCATCAACAGATGAATGGATTACAAAACTATGGGATATGTATGCAATGGAATTTTACTCAGCCATAAAAAGAACAAAATCATGTCATCTTCAGGGAAATGGGTGGAACTGGAAAACATTATGTTAAGTGAGATTAGTCCATCGCAAAAAGTAGAAAATTGTATGCTCCCCCTAAAATGCAGAAGCTACTGAGAAAGTGGGTCATAGGAGACACTCTAGACAAAGAAGGAAAACCTTAGATGAGCAAAGAAGGTGAACTATCTGAAGGTGATGGGGGGAACACCCTAATGCACATGATATGCATTCATAAACATATCAAAGTCAATCACTAAACTGAACTTGAAAAGAAGGGAGGGAGGAGAAGGGGGCAGGAATTGGGGAAGGGTTAAATGAGAGATGTGTACATGTATGCCGCTACCAGCTTGTACCTAACAAAGATGTATGATTACAATGCACCAATAAAAAAAAATGTTTCATTCCTTGCAAGATGGAGTTATATATGCACATGATTTCATGTGAATTCTTTTCTTTTTTGCTTTTTTTTATGTGTCATTCTTTCTTATTTCCACCCCAAAGACAGATTATAAATGGGCAATAATCATTCATGTATTGTTTTTCTTTTATGTATTTTGCAGCTTAGAGTGTTGTAAGCTATCATAATGTGCCTTATTGTTTAGCTGAAATAACTGTGGGTCTATTTAAAAGGAGGGATTCTATTATATCCAAGGATATTGCTAATGGAAAAAGCAAATGGTGAATTGTGTGGGAAATGTCCTATCAACCTGCATAATTCATTTATGTAATGATGGCAGATTTGTCTCTTGAGGTACTTTCTGCTTCTATCATTCTATAATTATGGATATTCAAATTGAAACACTGCAATAATGATTGCTTTGAGCACTCGGAGATATTTCAGTCTTCATAGTAGGGCACCTACCTCTCCAACTGCATTTCATTCTAATCTTTCTCTAGATCTTGGATTAGCAAAAGCGTTGTCTGTGTGTGTGTGTATGTGTTTGTGTGTATGTGTTTTGTAAATGGCCAGAGAGCAAATATTTTGGGCTTTCTGAATCTTGCAACCAGTCAGCTAATCATTTTTTAATAGTGCTCTATAGTTCTTGAAAATAGGAGGTAGAATTTTGTCCAAGTAGCATCAAAGAGTTGAGCACAGTGCAACAGTTGTTTTGGTGACATAACTAACCAAGACAATGCTGCAAATTCAGAGGACACCTGGACTTCACAAGTGAAATGACTTAATTCAGCTGCTAGGTGGCAACGAGATGCCATCTGGAAGGAGTATGAACGGTCTCTGAGAATGGGGAAGGAATGGGCCAGACTGAAAATGAAAGACTTGACTTCTACGGGGTGGTGAACTGTCTGAATCATTGTCCAGGGTGTGGCCAATTCGTATCCTCCTAGGTGAATCCAGATGCTACAAGTGACTGTACCTTTGTGGAATGTAGTGCACAGTGATGGCCACAGCTCAGATCTGTGTAGACAGATCCAGGCCAGGTAGTTTTTTCTACAAGTCTTCTCATTCTGTTGTTGCATCATGAAAAACAAAATAAAACAAAAAGACAGCAGAAAGTAGATCAGTGGGCTGTGTTATAATCGGACTATTATAAAAGTACAGATGGTGAGCCGGGCGTGGTGGCGCACGCTTGTAATCCCAGCATTCGGGAGGCTGAGATCGGAGGATCCGGGTTTGCGGCTAGCCTCAGCTACCGAGTGAGGCACTCTGCAACTTAGTGAGACTTGGTTTCAAAATAAAGAATAAAAAATAGGGCTGGGGGTGTAGCTCGGAGGTAGAATTCCCCTGAGTTCAATTCCCAGTACCGCAAAAAAAAAAAAAAAAGTACAGATGGGATTTGCCTTGAGGGTCATAGTTTGCAGAATTTTCTAAGTCATCCTGTTCTAGACACATTAGCCATTTTTCATTCTTCAATTCTTCAAATGGGGAAACTCTTCATTTCAGCTGTCCCAACCCCTAAAATATTCTTGGCAGCTGCTTTTCTCTTTTATTGACTAATTTTCTTCCTTTTGGTTTCAGCTTATCTGAAACCAAGCTTAGAGGGACCACACATTATTGTTTGCCTGGGACATTCCAGAGTGGAACATGTTGTTCCACTCTGATTATTGTCGTTTTACTTGTCACTTTCAATTGTGATGTGGTTGAGATGATAACTTATTGATCACCCTACTCAAAGATGGCTTCTATGACAATTTTATGTAATCAGGACATTATCAAAACATCTATTATTTATATGAGAAACACTACACACACACACACACACACACACACACACACACACACACACACTAGTTGCTACATGTCTCACCCTCGTAAAATGTGAACTACATGGAGACAGGGACCAGTCTGTCATGAACATGTTGCATTGCCACTCTAAGCACACTACATCTGAGCCATACAGTATGCTCAAAAACATTGAATGAGCAAATACATAAATGTTTCTTCAATGACTTCTCATTCAGACCTGGCAACATTCTTCACTAAAATATATTATCTCCAAGAAAAAACTTTTTTCTTGATTGCTTACTGTTAGAGATTTTCCTTCATTCACAATGGAAAGTCAGGGTAAAGTCTTAGGAATTGATTGATCTAACAAGTCTGGGCTCTGGGGTTTTGCTTACTGCCTTCACCACTTCATTCAATGGCTTTCTGGGCAAAGGTGCTTTGTGCCCCACCGCAGTACTGCAGTACTGAGAACTCCTTGGACCACCAGAAAATGGAGTGTTTTCATTAAGCCTAGTTTAATTCGTGTGTGTGTGTGTGTGTGTGTGTGTGTGTGTTTTACTGGAAATTGAACCCAGGAACATTCTACCTCCAAGCTACACCCCTAGCCCTTTTTACTTTTTATTTTATTTTATTTGGTACTGGGTATTGAACCCAGGGGCATTCTACCTCTAAGCTACACCCCCAATGCTCTTTTATTGTTATTTTGAAACAGGGTCTTCTTAGGTTGATGAGTCTCACTACTTGCTGAGGCTATTATCAAACTTGCTATCTTCCTGTTTCAGCCTCCCAAGTGCTGGGATTACAGGTGTGCTCCACCATGCCCAACTTACTATTTTACTTTAAAACAGGTTACCTCTAAGTTGTTGAGGGTCTTAGGGTTCTATCTGAATTGCTGAGACTGGCCTGTGATCCTCCTCTGTCAGCATCAGAGTACTGGGATTACAGTTTTGTGCCACTATATCTGCCTCAGCCACATTCTTTTTCTCCAAGAAAACGGGACCTATTGGGTTAGCTGAGAATCTTTCCAAAAATCCTCAATATCTGTACCACATCTTTTTCCTGATATTTGCTACTTTTTATATGATAACTACTTTTTTTTTTTTTTACTATAAAGAGAGATGATTTTTTGCTGTTTCCAGAAAGGTTGATGAAAATCCCATCTGTTCAATCTTATTAAAGGAATGTAGTCATGTTCACTGTGAATAAGAGAGATTTGTATAACTATGTAAAATCAGAATAAGAATATAAAGTTTTATATGGATTCAGTTGTGGGAATGCATTTGTTTTTGTAGCTGAAAATGCACTAATGTATGTATTCTTGCTAATTAAAATGTATTTTTATTAGTCTTAGGCAGTTGCCTATAAAAAGCTGCAAAAAAGAAATAAAAGTTTCCATGTTCTTTGGTGGAGACCTAAGCAACTTGAAATAAAATTTAGTAGCAATCAAAGCTTTTATTTTCTCCTAAATATGTGAATATATTAATATTTCATCTCAGCACACTCATTTTACTTTTTGAATATGTTAATTTATGCTTAAAATCTTTATCTCCAAAGAAACAAATACTGCCTCCAAGATGGAACTTAATCAAGTTGTAACCCTTTGCAAAAAAGTTTTCCTTTTTATTAATAAGAATCAATAAAGAATTATTTTTGTTAAGTAATTATTGATTATACTAAATGTTAATAAACTCTGATAAATGACCAATGGGATATGACAAATTTGGTAATACAGAAATGATTCAATATTTAATCATTTTAAAAACAATGACAATTTTGATTATATATAAAATATAATGCCAAAAATGATGTCTTTCTTTAGCATTAAATAACAATCTATAACAAAAAGAAAGACAGAAAGAAGGAAGGAAAAAATTAAATGATTTCATAGGCTGAGTGATATCACACTTTGGAGATAGGATCTTCAGAGATAGATTAAAGTGAGCTTACTAGGGTGGACACTAACCTAATATAACTGATGTCCATATCAGAAGAGAAAATCTAGACATAGATTAACCTGCAGATTCACATATTAGTATCATCTTCCATCTGTACTTACAAATGTTATATGATTGAAATGATAACTTACTGGTCTCCCTACTCAAAGATCTGACCATTTTATGTAATTATGAGTATCAAAACATTCATTATTTATAAGAGAAACTCTTCTTTCTCTCTCTCTCTCTATATATATATAAATATGAATGAACTCTTACATATATACACACACATACACACACACACATACACACATATACACACACACACACACACAAAATGCTAATATACAAGCCAAGTAGACAAGCTTCAGAAGAAATCAACTCTGATGATACCCTGATCCTGGATTTCTGGCTTCAAAGACTGAGAAAAAATAAATTTTTGTTATTTAAGCCACAAAGTCTGTGGTACTTTTTATGGCAGTCCAAGCAGATTGATAAATGGAAAACATGTACTGAATCTCTTGAGGATACCACCATCTCTGGCCTCTGTACTAGCTTCTACATGCTTAAAGAAGTACCCAGTCACTGGCTTTTCCCCATAGTTGTCACAGAATTAAAATTCTCATAAAAAGAATGAGTTTATGACTCAAAAAAATTAGCATAGTGGTCTGGTCTCCTTCTGTTTAAATATTCAAATAAAAAGTAATTTTTGTTACAATACAATTTTAAAATGATTCCACATTTATTATCACCATTTATTTTCATAAATGTCATATTTGATGGGATGAACAAATTTTATTTTGTTTTTACAAATGATAAACTAAAGCTCTAATGATGTTATAGATGAAAACTAAGGCTCTTAAGTTGGCTGTATTACAGTATCTCACAAATTTAGAACTGCAATATTAATCAAGATTTTTTAATTTCAAGTCAAATTATTTTGTTAACTACCACATTGCCTAATCTTTTACCTGAAAGTTTTTAGATTCTTAATTTTAGCTCTTAGTGCAGTCTTTTTCAAATTTAAGATTGTGACTCATTAGTGACACATTTTAAATGGAATGTTTGCTAACAGCATCAAAAACAACATAAAATGGAACAGAATAGATCAACGCATATCACAAGAATTTCGGGTGAATATTGTTTCTTGACACTTTGTTTCTGTTTTATTGTTTTCCTGCGTTTGCAAACTTGGTTATAAAATAAAACATGTTTCTTCCTCTAGATTATAAGAAGAAAATAATTTAAACCATTACCATAATATAGGTTTCTTTCCAATATCATGGTTCATTAGCATGAGCTGCTTAATTAGAAGTAAAGCCTTTGCAAGTAAGGACTACTGCTTATTATTTCTTTTGCTAGAGCTGTTGCATTTGAAACTCAGAACATACTATCCCAAAAATATGCTACACTGAAACATGCCACTTAGAACACACCACCAAGAAACATGGTGTCACTGCAAACTATGCCACATACAACACACTACCCCAAAATATTCCACTTAGGAACATGATACCCCAAAATATTCTACTTTGGCCTATGATTTATTTTGAGCTAAAGATACTTAAAAGCTGGGCATGGTGGCACATGCTTGTAATCCCAGCATTTGGGAGGCTGAGACCAGAGGATCCGGGTTCATGGTCAGCTTCAGCTGCTTAGTGAGGCCCTCGGCAACTTAGTGAGACCCTGTTTCAAAATAAAGAATAAAAAATAGTGCTGGGGGTGTAACTTGGAGGTAGAATGCCCCTGGGTTCCATCCCCAGTACCACAAAAAAAAATAATAATAATAAATAAATACACTAAAAAAAGTGCAAGAAAGAAGATTTGATTCCCCTTTATTGTTTTCTACAAGGAAGAGATGAAATTCCTAGCAGAAAGATTCTCTTTCTATACTAGAAAACAAGGGATATTATTATTCTCAGAGACAGGAAGTTGAAACAGAATTCTGTCTATACTTTGTTAAAATACCTACTCTTAGAGCCTAATCACATAATTTACTTGCTTTTCTTTAACATACTGTCCATTTCAATGCTTAATTCTTTGTCTTTAGGTTTTTATTTATGAAGGCTCTCATGCCATGCATAATTTGTATTTAGTCAATTTTTAAGTTTTTACTCTATTCATCTGTCTTAATGTCCAAAAGGGAGAGTCTGAAGTGTTTTCCTAATTATTTGATCATAGAAGTATATTCACATAAGCTAGTATGGAGGTTCCTTTTCATTTCTTTGCATAGATTTGCAAAAAAATTCAAATGACACTTTGTTACTTTGCTAGGGTTGTCATAACAAAAATACCACAATGATTAGGTGGCTTAAATAACAGGTATCTATTTTCCCATGGTACTGGAGAATGGAAGTTTGAGATCAAGGTGTCAGCAGGGTTGGTTTCAACTGAAGCCTCTCTCCTTGGTTTGCAGTTCACCATCTTCTCTCTGTGTCTTCACATTGTCTTCCCTCTGAATACATCTTTATCCAAACTTCTTCTACTCTTCCCATCAGGACACCAGTCATGTTGAATTAAAGCCCACACTAATCATCTCATTTTGAATGAAGACTCTTCAAAAGCTGTCAATATGCAGTGATGGCTGTGTGTGTATGTGTATGTGGGTGTCCCATATGTATATGTATATGTACATGTATATATAATGTGGAGAGATACAGATACATGCACATAAACATACAGATATAATCTAACCCATAGATATCTCATTGATCTATTTCTCTGGAGCGTCCACCCCCCACACCAAACACACACCACTGCCCATTCAAGACTCAAAATTAATCCAGGGGTCAAAAACCTCTATAGAGAGAAAATGCACAATTAGTAAAATGCCAAACTAGAATTATTGGCTCTAGATTATGATCCAAATATCAGTGAAGTAAAGCTGTGCAATGGGAGAAAGAGAGGGAGTTTTGCCAATCAATACCTGCCATTGGAAGGGGCCAGCTCAAGTATTTCATGATTCAAATATTTAGAGAAGCTAATTGACTCTTTGATTAGTAGTAAAAGTCTACTGTCTAAAGAGAAAGATAAAAACAACAACAACAACAACAAGTATATATATATATATATATATATATATATATATATATATATATATATATACAGGCTGAGGGTGGTGGCACACACCTGTAATCCCAGTACTTGGGAGGCTGAGACAGGAAGATCATAGATTCAAGAATAGCCTTAGCAAGCAGTGAAATTCTCATCAACCTAGTGGGACTTTGTTTCAAAATAAAAATAAAAATAGGACTGGAGGTGTAGCTCAGACTATAAATATTTATATATATTATAACTAAATCACCTTAGTGGGTACTAAATGGTTTTGAGATCAGTAGGATCAATGTTTTAAATTCATTTGAAAATATTAATAAAACTAAGGAGACTGCAAAGCAACAGTAAAATATAATTTCAAAACTGTGTGTTTGTGTGTGTGTGTGTGGTGTGGTACTAGGAATTGAATTCAAGGGTATTCTACCTCTGAGTTACACTCCCAGTCCTATTTTTATTTTTATTTTGAAACAGGGTCTCACTAGGTTGATGAGAGTTTCAAAGCTTGCTGAGGCTGTTCTTGAACCTACAATCTTTCTGTCTCTTTCTGTCTCAGACTCCCAAGTACTGGGATTACAGGCATGTGCCACCACACTCAGCCCAAAAATTTTAAAAATGTTGATTTCCTTACAGAATGCAACTGATATATGTCTAAAACAGTTGTCAGTCATTTCATTTTCCTTAAAATATTTCACAACAAATATCTGAGGTTTGGGGATCACATGGTCTTTGTTGCAACTTCTTAACTTGGCCTTTGTAGTACAGAAGTAGCCAAAGATAGTGAGGTAATGAGTAGCATAGCTCTGTTAAGAAAAATATGATTTACTAAAATAGGAAGTAAGCCATATTTGGTCCATTGGGCATGGTTTATCAATTCCAGGTGGAAAAGAAATCAAAGTTGTTATCATGCTATAATCCTTGCATGCTTCTAGATTCCTTTGCAAAATGTTTTCTTCTATTAAGTTAGAAAACATTTTCATTTTCCCTCTTAATAAATTATATGATGTCAAAACTATCTAAAGCTTCTTACTTTTTCTTTAGGTATAGGAGCTACCTCTGAAAGTGACACTCCAATTCAATGATAAGTGAAACATAAGCTATACAGCATGAAAGGTAACTTTCTTCTGAAATTTAAAGTCAGCTTTTGTGTTAAGCTCAAAGATTTTTTTAAAAAGCTTATTCTTGTAAATCTTAAGATTTTATATTACAATCCTCAGAAATATCTTGGAAATGAAGTTCACTTAGTATTATGTAAGAGAAAGTGTACCTACTTTTTAAAATTATCACTTATTCATTTCTTATAATACATGATGATTTAGTTAAATTCATATTAATTTTAATGATATATAATGACCTATATGTTTTGTTTCCATTCAGCAGGTGTCCATTTTCCCACCTCCTATTTTCTATCAAAGGATGTAGTCAAATGGAAAGAGGGAGGTTAGAATAATGTCTTCTGTATCCTGATGTAATCTCCTTTACTTTGGCCATTATAAAAGCTCAAAAGCCATTATTATTATTATTATTATTATTTTTTTGAAGCTGAGGATTGAACCCCAGGGCATTCTACCTCTGACCTACATCCCTAGCCATATTTTATTTCATTTCATTATTTATTTTATTGTTAATTTTGAAACAGCATATCACTAAGTTGCTGAAGTTGGCCTTGAACCTGAAAACTTCCTGTCTCAGACTCCCAAGTACTGGGATTGTAGGCATGAACTATCATATTCAACTCTTTTTACATTTTTCTTAATAACCCTTTGAGTGGCCTTTCCAGTTGCTTGCTAGTTGCTTTAAAATAAATACATGGTATGAATCCAACCTATAGCTCTTTTCATAAAAAGATCTTACTAGTCATAGTTGGGCAATTTGGCAAACAAGAAATATACAAAATTCCTTTGTCTTGGAAGATAAGAAATTAACTAGTGAGAGGAGGTTTGCTAGATTTAGAAAACATAGCCACAGTTAATATGTTTCTCCAATTCATAAAAAGAACTGTGCATAATTATGAATAATGTGTTTATTTTAGTAGATGAGTGAAAATCTGACTTAAGGTATGCATACACATTCTCACACAAATACCAAGTACATTAGGCTAGGGGTATGGCTTCAGTGGTAGAGCACTTGTTTAGCATGTGCAAGTCTCAAGGTTCAATCCCCAGGACCACAGACACACACACACACATACACATGTACCAAGTTCAAAGCCATAAGTAAGTTATTTTATATTGTAAACAAAATTATTTGTATTTCTATTTTAAATGAAAATGCAAGAAGACAGGATATTGGAACATTTGGGACTGGTGTTCATAATCTCTTTAATATATCATAAATAATACATGCACATTTATGTATTTATATTCCGATTTGTACAACTTGCAACAATACTAATAATAAATGTATACATAGGCATTTTATCATTAGGTATTAAAATGAGATTTGTAGAAATTAGAATAAATTTGATGTGAAAATTTCTTTTGGTTGCATAATAAATAATTTACAAATTGTGAATTAGTTTATATACAGAGGCTAAATTAAGGTTTTAGAGTAAGCCTAATAATTATGCACTGGTAACATCTTATCAGATTACCATATATCCATATGTGCATACTTATGTGCAAAATTAGTTTGGAGATTTTTTTATGATGTTAAAAATAGAATCATATTTTACTACCCAACTAAGCCACTTCGGCAATAAGGCAAAATTATTTTTACTTTTTCTCTAAAATTTATGAAATAAATTTTTATTCTGAATTTCTAAGATGAGAAAATTATTTGTATACCTTCCTTCTACTTCCACATTAACTTAGCTGTGAAGGTCTACTCCAGATAAGTATTTCCAGAAAATAATGACTGGCAGGTCTATACTTACGCAGTCTATCATACACTATAGTATGGAACCGAGTTACTTTCTTAATAATTATTTAATTCTTCATGAAAAACAATGTGTCCAACAATTACATAATAGGGCAAAATCAAATATCTGATAATCATCTAGATATTCCTGGACCAAGGATTACATCTAATTAAGTATACAATAAATTACTTTCTCCACAATTCTTTTCCTTTTCCCTTAAATTGTTCACATCAGTCGTTTGTATGACCCGTGTCAAGCATAAATCTTCATCCTAGTCCCTGTAAGTCAACCCACTGCTTTGGGTTACAAGAAATTTTGTTTTACTTTGTAGGCTTTTCAAGATCAACTGCAGATATAGCAAGGGTCTTGGATACTGGAAGAAGCAATAGGAAATGAGGAACAGAAGTTCAGCCTCATTTTTCTCAGTTCAGCCTCATTTTTCTCTGGTTTGGCTGTTGGCAATCTGTTAGCAAGGCAAAATCAGAATCCCTTATTTAATGCTACTGGCTTGTAATGATAATAATGAGAAGGAAAGAATTTAAATATAAGCATATAGGTAAAAGATTACCCATGACTCTCTTTTTAGAGTATAACATGAGCTTCAAACATGATGTAGTAGATCACACATTTTTGGGTTCAGAGGTTATTGGGGCATACCACTGAATAACCTCTGTAGTAAGGTATTATAATTCTTATTACACATTAGGAGATAGATGATAGATAGAAGTATGTGTATGTATATATGTATGTATTTACTTACCCAGGTAATAAGTCACCATTTTTTAGTATTTACCATTACCTTAGCCAATATAAACAATATTAAAGCAAGCCTATGTTTGGAGTGGACAGATTTTACAGTCACCTCCATGATCCCTCCCCACCCCCATTTAGTTGCCTTCCCTTGTGTGTAGGAACTGTGACTTACTTCTGCCCATCAGAATATGACAATAGTGGCAAGATGTGACTCCCTTGATTCCATTCCAGAACCTAGGCCTCCATATTGCTAATATACTGCATTAGATCTAAAGACTTACTACTTTGTGATTTCCAAGAAGCAAACAGCCCTAATAGCAGGCTTAAGCTGTAAGAAGTTGTGAGCAGTCATTAGGAGCTGAGAGCAGCCTCTAGCCAACAGTTACCAAGGAGATGTGGCCCTTAGAACCACAAGGAAACAAATTCTGCTGACACCATGAGTGAGCTTGCAGGTGGTCTTCTCCCCAGCTGAGCCTTCACATGAGAACCCAGCCTGGCAGAAACCTCCATTGCAGCTTTGCAGAGAATGTAATTCCACTATACCTGGATTCTGATACATAGAAATTGTGAGACAATAAATTAATGTCATTTTAAAATTAACTACTTTAGGGATAATTTATTAATAAAATATCCATTCCCAAAATCAAAATACAGAATATGTCATCATCACTAGGGGTTCCTTGCAATTTACCTACTGCCAGCCAAATACAAACTTACTTACTTTCTGTGACTATAGATTAATGTTTCCTATTTATAGTATACATAAGTGAAATCATACGGTATGTGATCTTATTTGTCTGGCTTTTGATTTTGCTTAGCAAAATGTTTTTAAGATTTATCTATGCTGTTACACTGTATTTATTATTGGTTAATAACTGCATTGTTCTATCATTCTATTTAGCCATTTAATTCTTAAGGTAGTTTGCTATCTCCTGTTTTAGCTATGAGAATAAACCTACTGTGAGTATTCATGTACACTTATGTTTTCATTTCAATTTGGGAAATATGTAGGAATGAAATTTCAAGGTCAAAGGCAGGGATATGACTAATTATATAAGAAACTGTCAAACTTTTTTCTAAAATGATAAGTGATTTTGCATTCTAATAGTAAAGTATAAGATATCTAGTTGTTCTGCATGTTTGTCTGCCCTTGGTATTTGTCAGACTTTAGTTTTATCCATGCTGATCACTTTGTAGTAGCATCCTATTATAGTTTTTTTTTTTGTTTTTTTTTTGTTTTTTTTTTTTTTTGCTATACTGGGGATTGAACTCAGGGGCATTCTACCTCTGAGCTACACCCCCATCCCTATTTTTTATTATTCTTTATTTTGAAACAGGGTCTCACTAAGTTGCGGAATGCCTCACTAGGTAGCTGAGGCTGGCCGCGAACCCGGATCCTCCTGTCTCAGCCTCCCAAATGCTGGAATCACAAGTGTGTGCCACCATGCCCGGCCCCATTGTAGTTTTTATTTTTTATTTAACTGACAATGATCCTGGACATCCTCCCATACTTACTGGCCATACATTTTTTTATTGTGAAGTATATATTGAAATATTTTGTGTATTTTATATTGATTTATTTGTTTTCTACTGATTATATTTTTTTGCAAAGAAATTCCATCATATTGTGATATTGGGAATATTTTCTCATTGCCTTTCTTCAATTATATCTTCAGAAGAATATGAGTTCTTATTTTTAATAAAGTATCATGTATCATGTTTTCTATAGATAATCTTTTTGTGTCCCATCTAAGAATATCTTTGAATATTTCAAAGTTGTGAAGATTTTCTTATAGTTCATTCTGGAAATTTTTATTCACTTTTTGTCCCCTGATCCTTATTAGCAAAATTTAAGTATTACAAGAAGTACATTAAGCATTCACCATGATTTCTTCACCATCAAGTTTTGGTGATTTAATTAGATGATTAATCTACATTTATGGATAAATTCTCATTCTACTTTATAATAGAAAACTACTAGTCAATTCTAATAATTCATATTTTTATTTTTAAATGGTGATTTCTATTGTAATCCATACTATACCTATAGTGAAGTAACATGAATTACCAAAAAACTCAGGAAAATAGTCCTTGAGCACACTGCATAATTATTAGTTGTGTTATTAACAAATGAAACTAAATCTGATGATGATTCTTTACCTAAATATAACTTGAAGTTCTAGAAATCTTTTTAATGTCATACATGATATATAATATTATAAAATCTATAGTACTATTTTGTTTTTCTTTTTGTGGTACTAGGGATTGAACCCAGGGGCATTTTACCTCTGAGCTACATCCCCAGTCTTATTTTTTATTCTTTATTTTGAAACAGGGTCTCACTAACTTGCAGAAAGCCTCACTAAGTTCATGAACCTGGATCCCCCAGTCTCAGCCTCCCAAGCACTGGGATTACAAGCGTGTGCCACCACACCTGGCTTATAATACTTCTTAGAAAAGATCACAAATGTAAATTACGATTCAATAATGAGTTATGTAATTATTCATTAATCAACTACTTTAAGTATAAATTTGCTTACAATTTTAATGTGTATTTTATTAAACATAAGGAGATGAGACAAAGAGATACAAAGGCTGTAAAAACTGCAGTTTACTTCTAACCTATCTGAAAATGTAGAATATATATATAATACTAATTGTTGAAAACCATCTTGACATTTTTGCCTAAGTACTAAGCAGAGGTCTTAGAAATCATAATGATTTAAAAATACCATTCAAAATGCATAGTAGTGTTTACATGGTGTTTGTTTCTTTGGACCTGGTAATAGCACTGTGAGAATCAGTGCTTAATACATATTTATTAAGTGAAGTTCTTCTATTGAACAACTTTAAGGCAACATTATGTAAATAGTTAATATTTTAATACTTGTGTTTAATGAGAGAGAACACAGCAAAAGGAAGGTCTCTAGAATGGCAGTCAGGTTGAATAACCAGCATAATGCATAACCCTAATTAAATGTATAGATAATTTTACTGGTCTCTTAAAATCAAGTCATATTTTAAAAATACATAATGATTAAATTCATTGCCTCATTATTCACAATTAAATTTCATTTTTGCCAATGTGGAAATGACTTAGGATCTTTAAATTATCACAAATTTCCTTTGATATATATTTAAAATAATTTTAGATGTAAATAAACAGTAGCAATTCTCAAGCTAACTTCTTATTTCACAGGTTTCCATTGCTTTTATGCATTGGATTTTAAATGTTTATATTTGAAGAATATAAAATTATAAAACTTGGCTAAATACAGCCTCTTTGCGGATAACTCTGGCTCCTAGGTCTCATAACTGCTCTGATCATCATTTTTATTTTATTCCTTTGAATCCAGAAACTATTCATTTTGTCTCATGGTGCTCTTATTAGGGAGGAAAATGTGTAAATATTATTTTTCCCACATTACACATGAAAAAGAGGTTCAGCAAAATGAAATGACTTATTCAAAGGTAAAGAACTCAGTCCTTAGGAGAATTAGTACTTAGGATCCGTTATTCCCTATCTCTTCTCTCATTTTCAGTGGTCAACTAAAATTATGGTAATATTAATAGCAGATTCCTGATATATGTGACAAGTCATATTTTAGATAAATGAGTATTTTTTCACTCTAGTTAGAATTTGTACTCTACATCCTTCTGTGTTCTTCAAGGATAAGGACAAACTAGAAATGTTATGCATTATTGCTATTTGTTATTCACTGGTATGTCTGCAGCAATAAAATGAGGCTTGGTGTATAGTAAGAATCAAGTAAATATTAATTAAATGCATTATCTGCCAAATAGTAAAACAGACTTACCTCTTTTCTTTTCTTACCAGTCTGAATAACTCCCTTTCACCCAGTAGGTCATCCCTGATCAGTCCTTCTCATAATGACATTTTCCTCTACACATCAGACCCCTTTTCTCTCTAAAGATGTTAGAGTGGAACTGGTGATCCAATTAGATGTTGGAGGAACAAATTCTTCCTACTGAACATAGCATTTAAATTTGCTAATAAGCTGGGCGTGGTGGTGCACGCTTGTAATCCCAGCATTTGGGAGGCTGAGACAAGAGGATCTGGGTTTGCGGCCAGCCTCAGCTACCTAGTGAGGCCCTCTGCAATTTAGGGAGACACTGTTTCAAAATAAAGAATAAAAAATAGGTCTGAGGGTATAGCTCAGAGGTAGAATGCCCCTGAGTTTAATCCCCAGTACTGCAAAAAAAAAAAAAAATGTTAATAATTTCTTCACATTTATAGGCACTCTATATTTAAAAGTGAATTATCATAATTAGTATCTTAATATTGTATTAATATAGAATACACATGGAAGGTTTAGCACAATTCTTGAAATTTGGGAGGTGCTTAATAAAGTTTACTTCATCTTTTATTCTTCCTACTTTGTATTTTGGCTAGCCCTGTAATATAATTAATTTGTAAGCTTTTTATATATGAACACAATTCTGGAAAATGTTCCAGTTAGTTTCAATATTCAAAGTGAAGCATTACTCAAAATTTTAAGTCTTCTTTAAAATTCTGTATTGAGTGGCAATTTCTTTCTAAATTTAATTAGATATATCATGTAATTATTCATTTAAGTAAAAAATATTACTTCTGTAAGATAAATAGCAAACAAATAACTGAAAATCCAAATCCAAAGCAACTTTGCTCTGTTGCTTAGGGTCTGTTTTTTCTGTATTTTATTCTTTTAATTTTGTGGTAAGACAAAGGATATAGAATGTTGGGGAGGGGATCCTACTTTAAATTTCATTTTAACTTTAATAAATATGTGGGATGTAAATAGAATTTCAGTCATTAGTACATTGAATAGATGCAGAAGCATGTACACACACACACACACACACACACACACACACACACACACGCCAGCTTTGGGAAGACTGGCATCAGAAAATATTTTTTAATTTTCTCTGGCGTACACTAACTTTTTCTCTTGGCTTTCCTTGTGATGACATCAATAATACATAAAGCAATACTGGAAAATAGAACCATATTCTGTAATCACCCATCAGTAATAATGCTATGATAAAATAACTGCAGGATGTTCAAGAGCACAGTAGTAAGAGTTAGCTATCTCAGTTTATTTTCATTCTTACCTTACTGAATTCATGACCAGCTCAAAGGCTAAATATCTGCCACCACTGAGATCAAGCATGGTCACTCAGCTTGTAAAGTTATGGTTTATAATTTTCATGAATTCTATTGGTATGATGGCATATAGCCCTGTACAAGCCCCTGGGGCTACAGTATTACCAGAATTCAGATTGTAGACAGAAAAGTTAGGAAAGGAAAGCAATGATTTGTCTGTATCTTAATTTTCCCTCCTCCAACTTTCTTGTTTGGAGCTACACAATGTTGCTGACATATGCATTTTTAAGGATCATACTGTTACTCAGGAAAAACACCCAAGTGAACCCTCTAGCTCCACTTGCTTTTAGTTGATTTTAAAAACCACTAATTTGGGAGGTCAGCAGCTGAGTGACATGTTATTAGTCTCCCACTAGCTGTACCGTAGATGATGCCTCTCACTGAAGCCACCCAACCAGTTATAACACTTCTGTGAAAAGTTGTATTTCACTGTTGTCTGTTGAAAGCTGCTTCTCTGTCATTTCCCCTCTTCTCTGGGGGCTGTTTACCTTTCACTATCCTCTCCTGCTCACCAATGAAAGATGCTTTTTGAATCTTAGTGAATAAATACAGAATTGGCTATTTCTGGGAAAAGACACTAAAAACACGTGGATCATAAAATTTTCCAATCAGTAACTTTTCCTTAGATTTACAGAGCCCAGACTGTCAGATCATTTACAGATAACGGCAGCCCATGCATCAGAAAAGCAGACTACCTAAAATTTGTAACTACCCTTGAATTTATAAACACACTGGCACCCACCTGATAGCTCTGCCTAAAACTCCTTATATAAGCCTTGCACCTGCAGCCTCTAAAGAGTTGGTTTTTGTTGGCAATAGCCTCTATTTCTTTGGTTTGCCAATTTTACAAATAAATCCTTTTTCTTATCCCCAAAACTTGTCCTTCAGTCATTGGTCTTTTCAAGGGGCAATCAACAAACTTAGGTTCATACAATAACATGCTGAAAATACTTAAAGGAATATAGGATAAATTTATGGCTTCTGCAAAGAGAAACTAGAAATGCCATCTAACAAAAATGCCATTGGTTATTAGCAGCCTGAAAATATAAATAATAACATTCCACTTTTCTCAACTAAATAAATTTTCAGGTTCTATACTTCTAAGATCCTGAGGGGAAAATGCTTTATTTCCTAATTTTCCAGAGAACAAATATGTGTAATATACTGTCATGTATATTATGTTTCTTTAGTATATTACTATCTTTTAAAAAATAATATAAAACTCAAGATAATTTTACTCATTCCCTTACTTTTACTTTTCATTTTCTCTTCCCTCCTCTCTCTTTTCTTCTTCTTCTTCTCTCTTTATCTGCTTTATTGCAATCATTAGGGTCTAGTATAATATCAGTCTAAATGAGCGGTCAGGTATCCTTCCTTTGTTTCTAATTTTAGAAAATCTTTATTTCAACCTCAAGTATAATGTTAACTGTAGGGTTTTTGTTAATGCTCCTTACCTGATTGGGGAAATTTCCCTTTATTCCATTACTTCTGAAAAGTCTTAATTGTGAATGTGTCTTGAATTATAGTTAACATTATTTTTCTGGACTTATTTTTTTGTATTTATTTTTATGCTTTATTGGTACATTATAGTCTCATATCATAATGTACTTCATAGTGATAGTAACATCGATGCACACAGCACTCAGAGGGCTTTGCCCTGGCTCCCTTCTATCCTCTGCCCCTTCCCCATACAGGATATTGAGTTTGACATTGTTTTTCTCTTGTATATACATAAGGTAGATGGACATGATTAACCATAAGTAGGTATTCAACTGAAATGCTTGTCTGCATCTACTGAAATAGCTTACTTTATTAATATGGTATATATAGCAGAATTCTAATATGACTCCCACATTTCCTATTCCCTGGTGTGTAAACACATTCTACATTCACTCAATTAAATACTAATGTGGATGTTGTTTAGAAGTGATTCTGCAGACCTAATCATGGTCCCAAATCAACTGACCTTAAAACAGGGAGATCATTGGCGTAAGCTGAGAGAATCAGCCTTTTAAATCTGGCTCCAGAGGTCAGAGTCAGGGCGCTAGAACAGTTTAAATTGTGAGCAGGATTTGATAAGAAAGAAATTCTCAGTCTGAGTGTGGAAGAAGGTGCGGTCAGGTGGTGAAAAGCCTGAGCAGTCTCCAGCTGCTGAGACTATCTCCTGGTTGCCAGCTAGAAGGAGAACACCACCTTGGTTTAAAATCTGTAAGGAATTGTGTTTTTCCAGCACCCTTAATGAGGCCGGAAGTGGTTTATTCTACAGATAAGCTCATTCTGACCCAAACCTTGATTATAGACTTTGAGGTCCTAAATAGAAACCCAGCTAAGCCATGCCGGGACTACTAACACACAAATGTGTGGACTAATAAGTGAGTGGTTGTAAGCTGCTAAGTTTGTTGTGGTTGTTTACAGAGCAATACAAAACTAGTATATAGGGTGAACTACACTGATTGATTTTTCTGACACTGAATCAATCTTTCATTCCCAGAGTAAACCTCACTCAGTCATGATTTATTACCTTATTTATATGTTGTTGGCTTTGATTTGTTAGAATTTTGTTAAGGTTTGTGTGGCCATATTTATAAGGAATATTAGTCTGCAGTTGTCTTTTCTTGTGATTCTTTTGTTTGAATTTGATCTAAAGGTAACACTGGCCTTACAAAATAATTTGTGGAGAATTTCTGCTTTTTCTGTTTTCTGAAGGAATTTTATAGGTATCATGTTATTTCTTTGACTGCTAATAGAATTCACCAGTGAGCCTAGGTGGGTCTGGAATTTTCTGGTAGGCATGTTTGTATAAGAAAGTTAATGTTTTGAATAGGCACGTTGTTATTTAGGGGGTTTTGTTTGTTTAATCTTGGGTTAAGTTTTTTATATTATATAGTCAATGTTTGTCCACTTCATTTGGGTTTTAAAATTTTTTAACAAAGTTATTCAAAATATTTTCTGATTACGATTTCAATGTCTTTGTATTGATGAGTTGTGCTCTCTATTTTCATCCATATTTGTCTAAGGGTTAAATAGCTTTGTATGTATCCCGAAAGCACACGCTCTCTCTACTGTTTGTTTTCTATTTCATTGATTTTAGCTTTTTTTATATTTTCTACTTCCTTCATCCTCATCCCTTTACTTTCCTCTCCTCTTCCTGCTTATTCTTTTTCTTTTTCTTCTCCTCTTTTTTATTATGGTTACCAGTAGATATATAGTACATATTTTATTGCTACAATTATACCTTTGCTATTCTTTTCCTACTTCATCATTCAGATGGAACCTTACGTCATTAATTTTAAGAAATGTATAATTTTGTCTTTAAGAATTGCTTTATATAAATGTTTAAAATATTTTAATTATCCTAATTCTAAATAGCTTATAGTTTCCCTTATAAATTCTTTGTTGGCCTATTGATAATCGAGAGTGAGCTTTTATATTTTCCAGGACTGGGTTACACAGTTATCTTATGATTATTGATTTTAATTTAGTTATTTTGTGGTCAAAAGTGTTCCAGTCTTTTAAAATATATGGACTGACTTAATGTTCTCTACCAAAATGCAGTTTCCTTTGCCTAATTAGTGTGATTGTAATTACTAGCCTAAAGTTTTCCTCTAAATATTTTAATATCTACTATTATTTTGGGATTACCCTTTGTTAATTTTATGTCTCTTAAGAATGAAGTAATTCTCCTGGTTTTTTCATGTGTTTAAATAATTTTGCATTTTATCTTGTACATTATGAACTTTTTGTTGCAGGGAATCTGTATGCCATTATAGTTCCCCAAGGAGTGTTGATGTTTTTGGTTTAGTAGGCAATTAACTGGGATAGACTCAAATTATAAGCAGGTTACATGACTTCTGACCTGTGAATGTGTAGTTAAAGAGCCAGAGAAGACATGGGTCAACTGCATACATAGAATTTAGTGTTGCTTCTCATTGGCTCATTCCTTTCTGAGATTCTTCCCCCACCCTTCCCCATTGTCTGTCAGTGGTCCTTGCTACAAGCTTCCTCCCCAAGTTCATTGACCTGAAAAGAGGACTGGCTTCCTGTTGGGGTTTAAGGTTTTCTGTACTCCCCCAAAACTATTTCTCCCTTCAGAGCAAAGATGCAACTTACTTTCTAAATCTGCCTGCTGGGTAAAAATATTAGTAGCCTATGATAATAAAGCTATCAGATAATATGTATGCATGTATGGCAGAAAACATTTAATTATGCTGATTTTTCCTCATGTATATTTATATTTAGAGTATTTAATATTGTAAAGGAAATTAAAAAGTAGCAGAATAATGTTTGCCTTGTTTGTTATAAAGCAAAAATAAGATACTATATATAAAGCTTGGCAGAAGTTTGGTTATCAAATATATACCCATCAGATGGTAGATTCTTATCTTTGGCCTCAAGTTGATGTCAACATGATCATTATGTGTTCAATAGTATTTCACAAGTCCAAGGAAGAAAATGTTGTCGGATCCACTAACATTATAATGTGAAGGAATGGCTGAATATTAGAGAAAGTCTATTCAAATTTTGAAAGTCTATTTATGATTTCTGGGGTAATGGACTCCTGGAAAGAAATTGGGATTGAAACTTGTTCACTGAAAAGTTTGTACAGGTCTTTAGACTCAGAATATTCCCTGGACTTTACTAGAGCTCTCATTGTAGATAAAGCAAACCTTCCACTGTATTTTTTTTTTTCATATTTCTAGTTTTTAACCTGAACTCTCAGCTTTAATTAATTAACATCATACACTGGGCTGAATTGTTTGTATGTCCAAAAGTTTAATGCTACTTTTAGTGTATTTTGCTTTCAGTCAGTAAAGGAAGATGGATTTGGCTACTTAACAAGAGAGGACACAAAAGTTCCTATATTGCTCTGTTCCATTTAGAGTTTGAAATATGAATGATACAGGGTGCATTTGTGCTTATGTGTATGTGCGTGCATGCTAACCAACTGGTACTTTTCTAAAGGAGATTTGACTTGAACATTTGAGTCCTTGATTTTTGCTCTAATTCTCAATCTGTAAAGAAAATGCTTAATTACCTTTGGGCAATGAAAAATAAAATTGCATTATTCTACACTATCCTAAGGAATACTAGGCGTAAAGTTTTGTGTAAATTAATGTATTTCAAACCTAATGTTTTGTAATCAAAGCAGAACTATACATGGTAAAGATTATAGAAATACCTTTGTTTCATAAAGCACTGAAATGGTCTTGGGACATGAAGCCTATTTGCTTCAGCAGAGTTCAGAAGCTGGCCAGGAAACGTAAATTGCTAAGAGATTGTCAAAAGCACATTGGAGTTGGGCCAGATGTTACCCTCTGAATTAAAAGAGTAGTTTAAAAATCAGGATACTACTTTATTTTTTTAACTAATAGTTAGCATAGGGATTTCATAAAGGGAGAAATATATTTTGATTAATTTTGCCCTTTTTAGAGGGAACCTGGCAGCTTTGTCCTTCACCAGCTGGAGTTTATGTAAGGCCTTATGGAACAAGTCAGCCAACAGGGAGTTACAATAATCTAATCTTCATGGCTTGGATACTGCCTTGCGTGAGCAGCTTGCATAAGTAAAGTATTTTTCAGTGCCCCACTAGGGGGCTGAGAACACAACGATATTGAAGTGGTTTCTCTTGTGTGACCAGACTTCCCAGAGAAAACCAAGATCCTCATTTTCTCCAAACTCTCCAACTTCTTGAATATTCTGGGTATGGGGAAAAGCAAGAGAAGCTGTTAAGTGGCACTTCTTTAATTATACAATAAACAGTTACGACCTTCTAAATTTAGTAGTGTTAAGGTTAGCAATTTTCCAATGAGTTTGATTTTTCTTGATTAGACTAATTTGTAATGAAATATAGATTTCATGTTCATACTGGATGTAGCACTTGTAATTTTGCCTTTGTGCATCTGCTTCAGCTAGTATACTTGCTCAGATTAGAACAATTTAGTTATTAATTATGTCTATAGTTGGTTTTCCTTTGAGAATAACACATAGATATATTGGTTCTTTCATCTGGTATAGCCTGCAGAGTGTGCCAGTGCTAAGTTTACCAACTTCATCGCCCTATCTTGCTCACTTTCTAGAATGTTACCCATCTCAGTACATATTATAAAAAATATTTGTTGGTCCGATGAACATTTCTTTACAAAGGAGAAATATTTTGTAGCATGGTGTACACTACGTAATATAAACATATGATCACTCAACTTCTATGTGTGCCATAGATCATTTGTTTTCTTGGAATAAGATGACTTCCTGACACATATAGCCCTTGTGATATTCTATACCAAAATGCAGTTACACATCAAGAACCAATACTCTAGAGTGAAGCCTCTTGGACTAAAATACTTTTGCTCTTTCCCCTTTTCTAGGAAAGTTCTCACTCCCCACCCCCCCAATATGTTGCATTCCTTATATATAGCTTATTATAATTATTATGCCTAATCTGTTATGAATGTGTATGATGTTGTCTTTTATGGTCTTTGTGCCATTTTATTCAATTTAGTCATTTTATTTACAGGTAGAACTTTTTCTCTTGAAAAGAAAAATAAATTAGGTTCTTTGCTTGGGATTTTAAATATTACTGTCTTATGCAGCAATCAAAGATACAATTGGGCTGAGTCAATGAGAAATTGTTCTATTAGCTATGTTTTGCTACCTGTATAATGCACAGAATAAAAAATAGGGATGCTAAATGATCTAATTCTAATTCAAGAGAACCCTAACTCTTTCCTAATGCCTTTACTCCCTAGGTCCTCAACTCTGATTATCTTTGATTCTCTGAAAAACACTCGATTAACAAGTGATTGATTTATGTTCCTTGTTCAGCATTGTAGAATGAGAAACTTTTAAAATAAAATGATGCCGTGAAATCAGGAGGCCCAGGAATATCCTTATTCTGCCTTCTGCAGGACCATCTTCTCTTTCCACAATTCTCAAAGGAATGATATAAATTGGGAGCAATAGAAATGTATTAATTACTGGGGTTATGGCTCCAAACTGCTATGTAGGGGTCTGATGCAAGTGACAGAGCCCACAATAAAAGCTTATTGTGTTTACACTACTTGGCTAAGTGCTTTTTATCTTTAAGCCCAAATCCCAATTTCTGAACCTGCCATGATGAACTCAAAAGCAACTAACAAAATTAAACTCCTACATGGGAGTTATAACAAGTTACTCTGGTATCTCCTGACCGCTCTACACCTTTAATGTCTTCCATTTGATTCCACTCCTAGTGAGGACCACCTCGACTCCTCTTCAACCACCTCCACGAGCCATATAATAGCTCCTTTGATCAGTAGAAATGGCTTCTCCACCAGACCATTGTTTTCATAGAATGGCCCTCTGAAGACAAGCTCCTCAAATTTCCGTTATTTCTCTCTGTGCACTTGATTTTCAATGGGCCAAATCTCCATGGCCTGGATACTGCCTTGCGTGAGCAGCTTGCATAGTAAAGCATTTTTTAGTGCCCCACGAGGGGGCTGAGAACACAAAGATATGGAAGTGGTTTCTCTTGTGTGACCAGTCTCTCAAGTCTAACATTTTCCTCAATGTGACATGTCTCCTGTCTCATTGTTTGTCCATTTACACCCAGTTCTACCATCCGCAATTCCAATGATGTTTGGCAATCATCTTCAGTTTCCTCAAACTTACCCATACCTGATTATATGACTTTCTTATTTAGGACAATTTTATGATTTCCTTTTGCCTTAAGATAAAGTTCCAATGCGTATACAAATTTCCAAAGGCCCTTCTGATCAGACCCTCTCTGTCTCCTGCCTCATCTCTCAGTTTTCCTTCTGCCACACATACTGCTCCCACCAAATCATAGATATTTTTTTTTCAGTCCCTCTCTCATGTGTGATAGAGAACACATGACAGAGTTCCTCTTCCCTATCTGTCTCACCTCCTGGCTTTTATGAGTTCTTTCTCTGCCAGTGTCAATTTGTCTTTCTGTTTCTGCTTAATTTAGCTAACTTCTACATGCTACATGTTCAGTTCTAGGAAGCATTCCTAACTTCTACCTTTCTAGTTCAAGTTAGGTGTTTATCTTATATTGACTTTTAGTAGACTTCATTATAAGTGACTCTTCAGCTACAGTGAGCACTGTGACACATCACTGTGCTTTCTGAGAGTAGTGCAATGGCCTGCACTCAATAAATCCAGTTGGATGTATCGATCAATTTAAATTTCAAAAATTTATGAAATTGGTCCAAGAGCATGTACAGTTCTCAGTTATAGTAACCAAAATCTGAACTCAGGTTAATTAACTTTAAAGCCTTTCTACTTAACAAAAAACTATTGCACTTTGTTAGTATTAGGTGAACACTCTCAATTGTACTATTCTAATTTTCTCCCATTCATAAATTTTGAGGGGTATATTCAAACTCAGAATCAGAATTATCTTTGTCCCTTAGACGTTTGTACATTCATAAGAACCTACAATTCTTTAATATGTCCTAGGGAAATATTCCTCTGTATTCCTGTACCTGAGCACAGGTATTTCTAACCTTGAAGATTCCATATAAGACTGTTGCTGTGACAACATTCCCAAGTGACCCATGCTTCCTAGAAGACTTGCCCATTTAGATTTTTGTTTTTATTTTTTAAGACACTGCAGATTATACTCAGGAGAATTCTACTCCTGAGCGACACTCTCAACACTTTTCATTTTTTATTTTGGAGAAAGGCCTTTCTAAGTTGCTCAGGGCCTCATTTTGTTGCTGAGGCTGGCTTCAAGCCTGCAATCCTCCTGTCTCAGCATCCCAAGTACTGTAATTACAGGTGTGTGCCACCATGCCCGGTGCTCACTTCGTTTTCTGTAGAATCGAGAATCTCTAAATTACAGTATAAAGTAGTTTTGTGTTTTATGATTTAAAAAGAACTTTCACATGCTTCTCTTAATTAGTTATTGGAACAACTTTTGGAAAAAGTGTTATATCCCAGTTATAAGAGACATTTTAAAAATACAACTAAATGAACAAAATTAGTTTTTTGAATACCAAAGTGGAATGCATAGGGTAATGACACAATATATGTTAATTGTATTAGTTACAAATTAAGTTTACTTGTCATTTTAAAAATACTCCAGGGAGAAGATATTCATGAAGATATAAGAATTTTTTGCTTCTGAAAATCCAGCTCTTCTTTTTAGATAATCATATGATGTAACTAACCCTAAACAGCAGGAATGCTGTACTTACACTATTGAGAGACTTACCGAACTTGCTTAGGACTTTCAAGATGAGAAAATGTGACTTACTCTGTATTTGTTTCCCACACAGAAGAGACAGTTTGCTCCATAAATTTTAATGAATGGGAAATCAACATAAATTCCACAGATTAACAATGGCCTGTAAATTTGCTTTGATGAAAAGTATATTCACTTTATGACAAATTTTCCATATATTTTTCTACTTACCTTAAATATGATGAGGAAATATATGACTTTTTTCATGGAAATTTCAGAAGTAACATCTCAGTAATCACAGATGACTAAAACCAACATATGCCTGTTAAATTGCTTAGTAAGGAAGTCAAATCTTTTTCCTCTTATTTTTCTAGTTATGTCATAAGATTCAAGTGTTTCAGTTAAAATAACTTCAACTGGTAAAATCTTCCACTTCTATTAGATTGTTAAAATATTTGCCTCACATACATTATCCACATACACACATACACTTATAAGTAAGTATGCTTATGATATTCCACACCTTACTTTTTGCTTATTTGTCTAGTTGTAAAAGTGAATTGCCTAGGTTTAGACAGAAGTTTGCAGTTGGTGAAAAGTGTTGCTGCCCAGTCATTTTCAGAAATTTACAATGTGTTATTAAGGGTTATGCCATAGCAATTATTACTTTTCTTTCTCTGTATTTATATTTATAAGCCTATGTCCACTATTTCTCTATATCTACATCTATTTATATGTATATTTTTATTTTTTAATCTGCTACTAGTGGCAGGTCTGCTGATATCATGTCTTTATATGGGAGATGTGACCTTGTTTGATCTGATGATACCAGTGCTTATTTTTTGAGCCTTCTCTTTCTCTAGAAACCAGGGAGTCTTGTAGTTAAATCATCCTTTGAGCCTTCATAATATTTCTTGATTCTGTCTTTTATGCTTTCCCTCTGAGACTTAGGTAAACATTGTCTCTCATCAGGATTCCTGTAGGAGTCTTTTGATTTCCTTGTTTTTAGTATCATACCTATATATTCATATTTCACACTTCTCTGGGAGTTATTTTTCTAAAATGGAAGTATGCTGGTATTACACCTCTCTTCTAAAACTTTCAAAACATACTTGCCTTCAGGTGCTAGTATTATACCTCTCTTCTAAAACCTTGAAAACATTCTTGCTTAAGGATGCTGAACCACTACTGTACCAGGGGCCTTAAAACATTGGCCTCAGTCCAACTCTCTAGCCTTAAGTGCAGTCAGCATTTTCTTAATGAGTATGCACTTACTATGATTTGTAACTATACTCACACAATTACCTCTATTCTCAGGTCCAGTGCAAATTTAACCTCCTACATCATCTTTCTCAATCTCCAGAAGTATAATTTAGTGTTCCCTCTTTGGCTTTGTGGTAGCACCTTGTTCAAAGTTTGTTTATATTATTCATTCTAGTATAATATACCAGCTCACTTGCCTATCTGTATCTATTTATCCTCATAACTGGTTGCGCATTCCTTGAGGAGCATCGATCTTCTGAAGTTCCTCTGCCTTTCCATTTTCCAATACAAGGCCTATTTTCATATACTATGTAATCATTAAGATCAAATTAAATTGGACAGAATAAAACATGTGTGTTTCTATCTAAAATTTTCTGCATTATTATCTCAAAATGAATTACCCTATGAAAAATTAAATCCTTCAAGAAATAAAAATGTTGTTATAGCCTTTGCTTCATTGTAAAAAGGATGAAATCATAATAAAGAGCAATAGAGGAGCAGTAGCAGATAAAGACATCATAATCACATAGTGGTATCAAGTGACTCCGGAACATGTGCTTGGGGAACCTGGAAACTAAAGGATGTAGACACAGAAGCATTCCAAAGTAGGTGCATTAATTGGGATTCTTATTATATCAAATAAGAGAACTGCTTCTTTAAGGTAAACCTTATGGATGCTTCATGCAAACCAAGAATATGGATGCACCCAGATCTCATTAAAAAATTAGAAAGAGGCTGGGCATGGTTGTGCATACCTGTAATTCCAGTACTTGGAAGGCTAAAACAAGAGGATTGCAGATTCCAGGACAGCCTCAGCAACTTAAGGAGACCCTGTTTCAAA
Organism: Graphiurus murinus; assembly: GCA_004027655.1. Classification (NCBI taxonomy): domain Eukaryota; kingdom Metazoa; phylum Chordata; class Mammalia; order Rodentia; family Gliridae; genus Graphiurus; species Graphiurus murinus. The sequence goes on from PVLC010005953.1 coordinate 52,206, forward strand.
ATAAACAATAAAATAGGGCTGGGGTATGGCCCTGAGGTATAATGTCCCTGGGGTTAATTTCAAGTACCAAAAAACAAAACAAAATAAAAAATTAGAAAGAGTTCCAAAATGACTTTTCCATCTATCATCTATACCCATCTTTGTATGTCCACTTTATTCTTCTTCCTTATTATGGAATAGTATTTTCCTGTTGTACTATGGTGATGAACACCCTCATTAATAATAATAACTAGAATAAGATTGCTACCATGACTTAATTTCAGATTTTTATGGAAAGCAATCTTGGCCCAGATGAAACATGATGCCAAATCCTATGTTTATTATGTCCAAGAGTGAAGATTGGATCATACCTGATTCAGTGATGATTTGAATCAAATTAGATTCTGTTCCCACACTAATTTATAGAATTACCAAAATACAGAGACTGATAGGTGGCTATAAGCACCTTTCAAGGGATCTGGTCAAAAGATTATTTATTAAGATTATAATAAAGCCTTTAAAAATCTCAAATAAATAACTCTCATGAATTTAGTGTTGAATAAATTAGCAAAATATGATTCACTAAATTTAATCAGATTAGTGGGATTAAATGGTACTTAGGTTTAAAAATGTACACATTTTCCAACCCCTTAACAAGTGTTAGGATTGTTCTACTCTTTCCTCTCCCACTTCAATGAAGGGATTTCTACTAATATACCTAAGAGAGGAGGACAAATTAAGATGGCAACCTGGTAGCTTCACTCATTCATCTCTCTTCTCTAGGGCAAAGGAGTAACATGCATTTGACTGATATTGGAGGGAAAGAACTTCTCTCCTTTTTTCTATGTCTTCTGTTCTTGTCCTGAATGGATCCAGTGGGTGGGCTGGAAAATTTGTCCAGGGACACAAGTGGCAGAGTAGGGTGCAATTGTCCTTGCTCCTGCTCTTAATGCTCAACAGATGTGAGAATGATTCTCCCTCCAGTGGATTTGGAAAGAAGGGTGTGTATATTAGAAATCCTATTTTTCTTATAAGTCCAAGTTGCATTTCCTATTCCAACTTTGTTATGTCAGTATTAAAACTATTTTCCTCATTTGATCTTAAGTTATATTTGACTAGAAGTCTGATTTACTAGCATCTATGAAGTCTAAAACAATGTGGGTAATCTAGATCACCTTTTGAAATAGACCCAAAAGTTCATTTAGGAAACAAACTAAAAACCTAAATGTATTCAATTTAGGTAAACTTTTTCAGTGACAGCAGCGGAAGCCATTGTTAACTGTTGACTCCTTTATTTTACATTTGGCACCTTCCTGTGTGCCAGGAATAAGGCTTTGCTGCTGATTTTAACCTACATGATATGCTGGGAAAGGAATCATATCTCCAAGCAAGGGAAGTTTCTGAGTTATAATAAATTCCCACCCATATAGATACATCTTCTGCTTTAAAAATGCTCTCAAGTGTTGTTAAGGAAACTATCTGGCTCTCTCTCATGCAGTACATCTCATAGTGTGCTTCTCAGACTGGAGCAGTGGCATTAGATGGAGACTAGTTCAAAATGTAAATTTTCTAGCCCAGTTCCCAGAGATTCTGATTCAGTGTGTCTAGAGTAGGTTCAAGAATGTTGGGGGAGCCAGGCGTGGTGGCACACACTTGTTATCCCAGTATTCGGGAGGCTGAGACCAGAGGATCCGGGTTTGTGGCCAGCCTCAGCTACCTAGGGAGGCATTCCACAACTTAGTGAGACCCTGTTTCAAAATAAAGAATAAAAAATAGGACTGGAAGTATAGCTCCAAGGTAGAATGCCCCTGAGTTCAATTCCCAGTACCGCAAAAAAAAAAAAACCAAACAAACAAACAAACAAAAGAATGTTGGGGGAATCATTTTATCCTTATCATTATAATTCAGAATTTACTTTAAATCAAATTTTGGATTTTAGCTTCTCCCTGAAAATTAAAGCATGGTGGGTTAACATTTTTGAAATTTGGGACATATTGCTATTGCCATTAAGACCTTTTTTGAATATTGTTGCTATTTTATTGCTACAGTGATGATTGGGTGCCATACATTATCTTGGGTGATCTGTATTTGAAAATTGGCTGAGTATAATTTAATATGAGGAAGAAGGTAAGGAGTAGACTCAGGCTCAGGCTGAGTTGTATTGATAAGACTCATGTGTTGTTCTGGTCCATTCCAGAATTATATTGAGGCCAAAGTCACTGCTGGCCAGCAGTCCCAGGGCATATATGAAAGCAGTATTTGGTGCATGGCTGCCACAACTCCTTAATAGCTGGATCTTGAGCAAGGCTCGGTCTGCTGGAATCCTGCAAGGCAAATGATTCTAAAAGAAGGAATGAATGGCATATCCCACTTTGCATTATGTTATAGTCTGGAAATTTGGGGTGCTTTGGGTTTTGCTTTTACATTAATTATAAAGGAAAATTTCTTAGAAACAGAGGGTGACTGGACAGATAGTGATTTCTTAATATTAGCTGAAAAAGCAGTGCCTTGAGAAAACCCAATTCATTAACCTCTTACAAACATTAGTCAAGAAATAGGCTTTGCAAGTTTATCTAAAATAGTTACTACAAATAGTCTTTGCCCACTCCCACCTTGTCTCCCTGGAATTTTACAGGATACATTAACCCTCTCGTTACCTGAGAAAAAGATAAGAACACTGTTTAAAGGAGCTAAACAAATAGTAAAGATTTACACTAATGGAGAAGAATTTTTATTTACGTGTTGTATTTTTAAGAATGTTTATGTACTAAAAGAATTTTTATATATGTTGTATTTTATAACCTTGAGTGGTTGAGGATGACCTTTGGAGGAACAGGTCTGTGGAGGTTCCTGTTCTATATACTTCATTGTAAAAAAAAAAAAACAGGGTAAAAAACAGCTACTAACAAACAATAAAACAGATACGCTTCTCCACTGCATTTGGTGTGAGCATATTCTCATGACCTTGTCTCATTCCACACCTGTCGAAGGACCCCCGATGTCACTGCCTCAAGGGCTGGACCTCGACACATGGCAGCCTCAGGGTGGCAGCAGGGCCATCCTCTCTCATTGATGACAACCTTTCCTGAGGGACCAACAACATCAGTGAATCATTGGGTTCATAGTTGAGCAAACTCTATTCTCCTACATCTCACACTTTCAAAATGTGATTATTCTACTCCTCCAGTATAGAAGAATCATTTCTACTCCTTTACCAAACCCTCTTGATTACTGTTCATTTGCAAACAAGGGTGAAGCACTTGTCTGCTAGGTGGCATTTTGCTGAATGTGTATGGCTCTGCTTCCTCCTAAGCTCTCTTGGGATCTATCTACTCACAGTCTGTCGAAGGTTTACTGGGCTCCTTCTACTAGAAAGAAAACAACTTCTGGGGACATGATATACAACATTTGGTTTGTAGAACAGCAGCATTGCATTACCGGGAAGCCTCTTAAAAACTGTCAAATCAGACTAAATTTGTTTGGAGGACACTGTTATATATGAATTCTTTCAAAAGAACTGTAGTCTAATTTAGGAAGTAAGTCAATTGAAAGCCCAAGATAGGAGTATGCTTTTGTAACAAATAGCTGGGTCTTGCCCGGTGTGGTGGTGCATGCTTGTAATCCTAGTACTTGGGAGGCTGAGACAGGAGTACTGCAGATTCACAACCAGCCATCTACAACTTAGTGAGATCCTGTTTAAAAATAGAGAATGAAATAGGGCTGGGGGTATAGCTCAGAGATAGAATGTCCCTGAGTTTAATCCTCAGAAACACACACACACACACACACACACACACACACACACACATACACACACACACACACACACACACACATAGCTAGGTCTCAACCCAATCACAAGATTGAGTTTGCCTGTCACAAAATGGTTCAAACTGTTCAAATAAGAACACCCAGCTGTAACTGATCAGTGTCTCTACACTCACTTCCACTTTCTGTACTTCATTTCCATTTTCTATCCATAAATGTTGTCTGAGCATGTAGCAGACTGGAGTTCTTTAAACCTATTCTGATTTGGAGGGCTGCCTGATTCTAGAATTGTGAAACAAGGCAAATAGATCTTGAATGTGCTATAATTTTGTCTCTTAACAGAAACCAGAATCTTGAGACTCACCCTAAACCTAATGACTCAGAAGTTGCTTTTAAACAAAATCATTACATGGCTCACATACCATTCATATTTCAGAGACTCTGATTTATTTTTCCTAAACTTCTGATATACTGAAAAAATATCTGAAGTGATTTTTTTTTCAAATGTAGATACTCAAGATTCAACCTGATGCTTCCCAATCTCCAAGGCAGGGTCCTGAGGAAGATTGGGAAACCCTTGGAAGCCAACTCTCTGCCTACAAGAGCCCTTCTCAGTATTCAATATGCATTCACATCCCCTGGGGACATTGCTCCCTCAGGTTCCCATTCAGTAGGTCTTAGTTTGCACCTGAAAGTCTGAATTTCCAGAAAGTTGGCAGTGGATATTCTTGCTGCTGGTTGGCAGGCAGCACTTAGTAGAAAGGTTAGAACATCAGGGCTGGTGGGATGAGACAGTGAATAACTACAGCTGTCTCTGATCTATGTCTTTTGAACTCTCTTGGATATGGTGTCCTAAGGTCTGGATTACAGACAGCATGTTTGTAAGTCTGTTTTGGACACAGGTACAAGCAGTGTTCTTTAACTCAGCCTCATAAATAATAAAGCAGTCATTTTGAACTCCATATGTTTGATTCCTAACTCGACTCCTGATAGACTTTTCAACATGCTTCTGTCTCTACTGCTGTGTTGGTTTAAGCCCAAGCAAGACTTAATAGGCACAATGACTGTGTCAGAGACTGGTTCCCAAATCACTTGTCCCCACAGACAGTAGAAATAATAGTAAACTCCTATCCCATCATCTCTCTTCAATCAAAGACTTTCAATAGTTTTATTGCAAAGGTACCTCAACATGAGCTAAGATTTTTCTAGATAACTTCTGAGGTCAGATTTAATGTGGTCAATGTCATTTTCTGCTTGAATCAAAGGAGAGAAATAAACATTCAATAACATTTTGTAATTATTTTAAGGGTGAGAGATTTCATCAAGAGAGATATTCTGTAAGCACTTGTAAGAAGAAGTGCTGTTACTAAGTCATGAGTCTCCAGGGCTCCATGCATCCTTGCTAGGGCACAGATTTGGAGAATTCTAAAATAGAGGAAAAGTAGAACTTTGGTGAGATTTTTGTATAAAAGAATTTTGGGGGCTACTGGCATGTGTATTGGCATGCATTGTACTTAATGCTCAGGGACAGCTGATACTTTGGAGAAAAGCAGGTGTTTTTGAAACAAAAACAAAGCATATTTCTCATTTTTTTTTCCAAAGAAGGATATATCTAGAATAAACAGTTTGATGAAGGTAGGGTCTTCTATGATCAAGTTCACCTTTCAGAGAATCTACAAGGAAGAAGAAAAAACTTCAGGATATGTACAGATAAAATAAGGAATAACCTTGTAGGGTTTAAATCATACATTATATCTCTTTAAAAGAGTAGGGTTCATATTTGCAGGACCTTGTAAATGACATTATTCAGTTGTCTTCAAACACAGGTCTTCTTGTTTTATTCAGGTACTTTTATGTCTTGAGGGTTAGGAGACATGCAGAAACTGAAACTCAAGAACAATCAATAATATGGCCCTTGCTGAAAAAAAAAGTCCAAATAAAATATGCAAAAGACAAAATTCAAAACTAGCAGGAGGGTTAAGAAGTAGCTGATCATAGAGTAAGATAGAGAATTTAGTGATTAAGAAAAAAATAAGGTAAGCCGGGTGTGGTAGCACATGCTTATAATCCCAGTACTTGGGAGGCTGAGACAGGAGGATCTGGGTCGCTGCCAGCTTCAGCTACTTAGTGAGGCCCTCCACAACTTAGTGAGACCCTGTTTCAAAATAAAGAAAAAAAATGGGACTGGGGCTGTAGGTTCCGCAAAAAAAAAAAAAAAAAAAAAAGAAAAAGAGTTGAGAATCTTGCATACGAAATAAAGTCAGTGTCTGTACCCTTGAGGTTAGGTGGCTTGCATTTTATATCTATACATTTTTACTTCTTGGTCATTGAGAACTTAAATCGTATTTCATTTATGTTAAATTCAATTGTATTAGAATTATTAAATGATTTTTTATGAGATCATAAAAAGATGTATAGGAAAAATATTTATTGAGCACTGTCCAGCTGATTTAACATTTCTTGGTTGCACAGAAACCATTATTCTATATCTCACTTCCTAGTAGACAAATAATTCTTTTTTGCTGGTATAGACTTTCTAGGATGGCAGTTCCATAGACAGTCTTCCATTACAGAAGATTAATCAGGAGATCTCTCCCAGGTATTTGAATCTCAAACAATGATACAAGTCTGAGAACGATGGCTTTATGTTATCCCCCTGTCTCTGACCCTCTAAGGAACCTCTCAGACAGGGTTGCATGTGCTGTGACTCATACTTTCTGTGCATTTCTTAGATTTCAAGAGTGTTCTTGGATTTTGGTTAGCTCCAAGCTGGACCCTCAAAGTTCTATCAGTTCAGTGTCTCTATCCCACTATCTCTCTGCCCCAAATGTTCTTCTAATAAATTCCCATTTGCATTAGTTAGCCAATTTACACTACTTGTCAACTAGAACTTATCAGACAAAATAGGCACTCTACTTGTGTCCAGAAAAGATTCAGTTTTATTCCCCAGAATTTTAAATTATATTCTACACAAATACATGCCAAATTATCCTAGAACATTTAATATAACATATATATTTGCCATGTATTTATCATGTTTCATGTTGTCTTCTAAAAGAAAAAAATCCAAAGTATCAATTCAACTGAAATTATGAAAACAAATCACAAAATAATAATATTTAACTAGGTACAAATGTGAGATATCAGATGATATCCTTCCATGTATATGTATATATCTTACCATTCATGATGTATATGTATTATTGTCACAGAAAATAAGCTTACATTGAGAAATGAAAGAAAATCACCAAAGAGTCTTATTAATATACAAGCTAGATATTAACCTCTTTATATATAACTGTATCTAGTAATATTTATTTTATCGTCTTTACACAGGGATTGGAATCATTACCTCTATTTGTACTATTTTTTTTATTGGAGCATTGTAATCATACATCTTTGTTAGATTTTACTAGTTTTTAAACTCTATTTTGTGTTCTCTCATATTGTTCAAAAATACTATAAGAAGTTATCTGGGGATTAAGAAATAAAATGATTAAAAATTAAAAAGCAGATGTTGGTAAAGTTGTTAATACCAGAAAAGAGGAAATATGTATAGCTGGAGAACTTAAATGGAGAGTTGCTGAAATTTTGCTGTACTTAGGGTAAAATTATGTGTATTATAAGTACAAATACAAAATGTAAATAAAAGCTTAATTTTTCCCATTGAGAAATAGGTACCCCCCCTTAACATTTTCTGACTTTTAATTCATTCTCTATCTCTTTAACATGCCTTTAAAATGTGTTTGGATGCTTTGAAATGTTCTTTTGAAGCTAAATACAATTGGCAAGCTTTGAGACACAAGAAGGTTCTGATCAAGGACCTAGGAACTGTCTCTGAAATATTATCAAGGAAATAATGTTCCTGTCTTCTTGTTTCTGTGGGAGAGTAGATGCCTAACTTCTGTGGGTGCCCTGTTCAAGGTTACAAAATTACCTCCTATCATATAGATATGAAAATTTTTATTTTTCTTTTGAGGCTAGCTAGCTAATACAGATGATTACCCCAACTACCCAGGGAATTCAGGATGAATCACAAATACTGCTGTCAAGTCTTCTTACTTGAACACATTACTGCTTAATTTGAAAACATATATATATATATATATATATATATATATATATATTACATATATATAGCATATATGTTACATATATATTATGGATATCTACTTAGCTATATAAAAAGGTGAGATTTTTATTCTGTCGTTGAAAACCTCTTAGCAGATTGCCTGTGATGCACATAACACTCTGACTTGATGCTTCTTGAATAATAGTTATTTTCTTTTCTATCTTTGTGAATAGGTTTTCTGGGTTTAGAGGAGATTTTATTTCTAATTATGTTTCCTCAAAAGTATGTAAAATAGATAAACATATTTCTAAGGTTTGGGAACCATTATAAATATTAACTATGTGGCTTATAAGAAAAATAAAAAAGAAATCTGAGATTTCAAAATCAACAAATTTATCACTTTGCTCAAATAATTTCTTTTCAAAGTGTTCCTTTAATAAGTCCTCTTTAAGCCGGGCGTGGTGGCGCACACTTGTAATCCCAGCATTTGGGAGGCTGAGACCAGAGGATCCGGGTTTGTGGCCATCCTCAGCTACCTAGTGAGGCACTCCGCAACTTAGTGAGACTCGGTTTCAAAATAAAGAATAAAAAATAGGGCTGGGGGTATAGCTCGGAGGTAGAATGCCCCTGAGTTCAATCCCCAGTACCGTAAAAAGAAAAAAGTCCTCTTTAAAATTAAGTAAATTTAATGTAATATGTTTGTGTGTGTGTGTGTGTGTGTGTGTGTGTGTGTGTGTGTCTGATAAATTGCATGGTCTCTTAGAAGAGGATCTGTGCTTAAACCTTAATAAACAGCCAAAGTACCTACAAGCTTGTTGATTTCTGATGGTACTGTTGCAGGAGAGTGCTCCTCACAAACCTAGTCTCAGAGACAAAAAAACTCTGGAGGCCAAAAGTAGGATAAGCAGGTCTTCCTTTAATCAGTAGCTGATGATCCAAATCAGGCAATTTCCCTCTCTGGGCCCCAACAAAGACATTCCAAGTCTTATATACAGTTGGTCACTTAACTTTGAGAAGAAGGGAAAATATGAGATTTATTACACTTTCACCTACTAGGACCATGATACCAAAAGTAGAAAGAGCGCATTAACTCAAGGCCCTGTCTCAAGACTTGACTGGGCTGGTGCAGCCTTGTTTAGGTTTAGAGATGACCCCAGCTGCTCAGGTCTCCAACTTGCATAAGGGAGGGGCTGGCCTCATTGATTTGCAAGCCCTCTTGGTTTACTTTCTCTGCTAATTGGCAGCTAGAGGAAGGGGCGGGGAATTCCTTTCTCTTCTATCCTAAGTCTAAATTCTTAACTAATCATATTTCCATGATTCTGACTATTCTTTCCCCTATCAGTGCCATGAATTCATTTGTTATATTAGGAAATTTATTATCTAGTAAATTTAAGACATATTTTTTAGAAATATAATTATTTTGGTACTTTGCTTGCCTACCTTGCTTATATCCTTCTGGGATAAATTTATTCTAAATATGTCTGTTAATAGATGAATGGATTACAAAACTATGGGATATGTACACAATGGAATTTTACTCAGCCATAAAGAAGAACAAAATCATGTCATTTGCAGGGAAATGAGTGGAACTGGAAAACATTATGTTAAGTGAGATTAGTCAGTCACAAAAAGTAAAAAATCGTATGCTGTCCCTAATATGCAGAAGCTAGGGAGAAAGTGGGACATAAGAGGGACTCTGGACAAAGAAGGAGCAACCTTAGATGAGCAAAGAAGGTGACTTAACTGAAGGTGATGGGGGGAGGCACACCCTAACGCACATGATGTACTTTCACTAACATATCAAAGTCAGTCACTAAACTAAGCATGAGAAGGAGGGAGGGGGAAGGAATGAGGCAGGAATTGGGGAAGAGTTAAATGAGAAATGTGTACATGTATGCCTTTACCAACTTGTAGCAACAAAGATGTATGATTACCATGTGCCAATATAATAAATAAATAAATCTATTCTAAATATCTTTATAATAAATGCCAGAACTCAGATTCAGAACTTATTTGAAATGCAGATTTTGAAAATGCAGAAATGAATTTGAAATGCAGAATAAATTTGAAGTGCAGAATTCCTATGGATATCTCTAAGAATTTTGAGGTTTCAATAAAAATAATCATATTTAATTTGCTTCTAATATCTCTTTTTAAAAATATAGTCCCAAATGTACTTTATATGACTGATTCAACAACAAACATGTTTTTTTCTTTACTGATATAGGTCTGAAAGTATAATGATACAAAAACAATAGATAATTTCCACAGTAGAAAGAAAAGTTAAGTGATAAATTGGGTTCTTTATTTATTTTTAGTCTGAAATAATATAATATTTTTTAGGTTATAAAGAAATAAATCAGAGCTCTTTGATTTTGTATTGTTACTATGTGGAAATGTTAACTAAAACTGAATTAATTTGAAACAAGTTTCTGGAGTTTATGTGCAGGGACAACAGTAATCACTTATTAGAGAAAAATGTGTGCAAATACATGTATATATATACATATATATATATATATATAGGGTCTAAATTAAGTAAACAATTATCAAACTGTTCTCTTTAGGGTTATTACTTAATATTTCCTTCTTTTAATAAGCAGCAATGAATCCTTAGAAGGTGAAGGCATATAAAAATGATTTGATAAATTTAAATGAAACTAAAGTAGGCAACACATTTTCAGGGCAATAGATCGTGAGATTTCTGATTGTGTTAATCCGGATTCATTTCTGAAGTTTCAGTGTCTTGTGTGCTCTGTATATGGGAATGTGATGTTTGCCTTCCTCAGGCAAAATTTCATGACAACAAAGACAACTCCAAACAGCTGCCTGATTTTGGACTGCTGATGACCAATATTAGGAAAGAGCTGTTGTTCCTAATCTGAACAGACACTGGTCTCTTTCTCATGCAAATGATTCTTCTAACAGCACTTTGAGTCCTAATTCAGCCAAGGATTGGTTCTGATTGTATGGGGTTGCTAGGAAACACCCTTCTCTGCATGTGGATGAAAAGATACTTCTTCACAGTGCAAATTTTTTAGAATGATGGATATTAAATTTGAGATGATGTGTGAATTAAACATTTTCATAAAATTGAAGATAAAAGGTTTTGGTTCCTCAGTAGATACAGTTTATAAAGAATTGCTGGTTTAACTTTTAATCTAAAATTTTTGCATTTCAAAATTGAAGAAGAGAAATTTCCTCTACATGGAGGTCTTTTTACTGTGTATCCACAAGCATGAGAGGACATTAATTAGCAATGTTGTTAGAGTGTAAGGGATTTTAATAGCCTAACTGGAAGGGCGCCCACATGTCCCTGGAAAATTATAAGCAGCAATTCAACAGCTATAACTGATAGCCAGATGGATAAGTATAGAGTTAATGTTATTTCTTGTGGGACCAGAATGTCAAAATGAATATCTAATTAAGCTTTTAGAAACAGAAAGCAACAATAAATCAAATAAATCAAGGAGTAGTTTTAAGAAAAATAAGAATAGACTAAAGTCATCTTAGTATTAAAATAAAAAATAGTCAAAAGAATGAAGCTTTGAAATTATCAAATATAAGGCAAATATAATATTCAACTACTATGCGTGTTTAAATAGATTAAGAGAAATTTACTTATCTTTCATTAGGTATCTTAAGCTGATTTATAAATTGGTAAAAATAGCATGGCTGCAAACTATATAAAGATAAAATGTTTTTATAGAAGCTAGAATAATCAGCTAAGCAGTGAGAACCATCTTTTTAGGAAAATGTACTATATGCTTCTTTGACTCATATAAAAGAAAATTATTTATTTGAAATTTATATCAATAAACATTTATCATTTCCTGTAGAGATAGTAAAATGAAACCTCTGTGCTCAAAAATAATAAATTATACTGTAGATGATCGAAGTAACTTGTAGAATTAGAACTTGTAGTTTTCTAATTTTGTACAATAATTTTGAGAGTTTAGAGTGTGTGTGTGTGCGTGTGTGCGTGTGTGTGTGTGTGTGTGTGTGTGGTGTTTATAAATCAAGCATATTATTTTTCAAGAAATTTATTCTTGAATCTTTTTTTTTTTAGTTGTTTTTAAGGCTAAAGATAAAATAGATCAACAGCACAAAATGTGTCTCATCAATTTAATCTCATCAATTGAAGCATTGTGAGGCAATAAACAATAATATTTTGTTGTTTCAATGCTCAATTCATATAATTTTTTGGTTTTTTTTAATTTTTATTTATTTATTTTGTGCCATGAGGAGCTTGAGGCCCACACAAACACATTGAGATATTGAAGTTGGTAGTAATTTTTTAAATGGACAGTGATCTCCACAGAGGAATTTCTAAGATGAATAAGAGGGTAATGAGTTTTTGTTTTATTTTGTTTTGTTTTGTGAGTTACAGAAAAGGTGGTCAGAACATTAGATGGAACATTATTATAGTTCTGGGGTTAGAGGCTTGAGCTATAGAATGATCCAACACTGGATTTAAATTCATGATCTACTAATTAATGCACTTAGATGTTTGGGAAAATACTTATCTCTTAAATAGTTTCCTTATCTGCAAATTGGGTAAATAGCATCCCTGCCATAGAGATCCCATAGCAGTCTAATGAAAAATCTAGACAAAGCACTAAAGAAATTGTTAATGCCATAGTAAGCATGCAATAAATGTTAGTTGTTATGACCTGGCTTATATAAGTAGCCATGAAAATACTTGAAAATCAGAATCCCCTATATTTCTCTCATGGCATGATGTTTCAAAGTATCATTATTTTTTCTAAACTCTTTTTTTTTAGCTATACCTTGGCTCATTTTAGTCTGTTATTTTTCAAAATGTTAGCTTTTTTGTTCATCTCCTTACACATTAGGCTTTCCTTATTGTGGAAAATAAATAATTGCTAAATTTGAACATTGCTGTTTTAAATCCTCACTTGAGGCAAGGCAGAATCCTTGGTAACATCAACCTTTTCCTTATTTGTACAAGTACAGAAATGAACAGCCTGAAATTCCTTTTGTATTAGTACCCCCAATTCAATAGTACTTTCTTCTGAAACATGCTATCAGTATTGTCCATTTCTGCTTTTGAGAAATCAATGTCTCTATAAGAAAAAAACAAGCTGTTTAAAATATGAATTTTGATCCTTTGAAATTCATCTTATATAAATTTATAGATTTACTTAACTGAATAACTACTTGTTAGTCTAGTAGGATAGGCACTGGAAAATAAATGTGATTAGCTGAACCAAAAATTATGAGTTTGCTCTAATGTTTCAGAATAGTTTCATAGTCCCAGTGTTTCTATTGTATATTGTGAGGCAATGTATATGAATTAAATATTAAAATAAAAATGCTTTGTTGGACCCAATAGTAACATATTGTATATTTGCACTATGTTTATAGTAATGATGAAGTCCATCTGCAGTAATGATGAATGTTGACCATCTCCAGTCACTACCATTCCTTTCTATGATTAATAGTATTTGTTGGAATCTAAAAGGGGGAAAAAACTGGACAGGGTCATGGCTGACATTTGTAATCTCAGTACTTGGGAAATTGAGACAGAAGATCGCTGGTTCAAGAACAGCCTCAGCAAGTAGTGAGACTCTCAAATACCTAGTGAAACACCATTTTAAAATGAAAATAAAATAGAGTTGGGGTATAGCAAAAAATAAAATGATATAAAAATAAAATAAAATGAGAGAAAAGAGAAAAGGTATTCCCCACTCTTTAGGGCATGGTGAACGCATTCACTGAGGCCTTCCTAGAAAACACCAAAATGGGATGAACATGCAGGATAATTATTTGGAATCAATCTTTGTGAGGGATAAAGTAGGAGGGAACAGGAAAAGTCTTCAGATCCTGATACAGAACTGATCCTTGTGGAAGGAGATTAAGCAGGTAGGAGCAAGGGCAGGAAGAACTTCAGATAGAAGTTCAGTTTTCAGAAAGAATCAGCCAGGCTGGAGAGAAGTTCCAAGAAAATGCTACTGTTAGAGGAGTCACATTTTGGGCAGGGGGGTCTGGATCCACAGGGTCCGCCGAGCTAAGTCACTGTCTGAGGTAACCCAAAGGAAGTGTGTCCCACAAAACATGCCACAGTTGGGGGTTTCCTGCAGAGGTCACTTGAAGGGTGACCCAATACTTGGGAAGCCCCCCAGTAAGAATTCTATTTAAATATACTCTTTTCAATGTTCTTCAGAGGTGATCAGTAATAAACCAGGAATATCACTGCAACAATCCTTATTTATAGGGAGACTTAACTTCCAACTTAATGCAGGTTGTTTTTATATCAATATCCCAGTTGATAGATTTTTTTTTTTCATATATTTGCAGCAGATCTATTTCTATAGTTCAACATTAAAAGATATGTATGACTTTATACCAATACTCCCTCTTTCTGGCTGATCTACTAAACAATTATGTCATTTTCTTTTCAGTAAACCTAGATATGACCTTTGAATGCCTCTCAGTATAGTAAATTTGATAACAACAATTAGATTTGGAATATGAAAAGAAATAAATTGGTTGTCACACTAGATACTCTAAATTATATTCCTTAAATAAGTCAGACAAATGGAGAGCTCTACACATTACCCTTACACTCCCTTTCGTTCTTGATTGATTGATGCATGCATGAGTTGGTGGATGGATGCAGATAGATTATTTATTAATGGACAAAAAATGTTAAGCATATAGTAATTAAAAGAGAGCAAGGCCACCACCTTCTTGGGAGGCAGAGACGAAGGATTGTGAGTTCGAGGCCATCCTCAGCAACTTAGAGAATTCACAGTCCAGCAGAGAAAGGCAAACATGTTCCAAGAGTACAGGGTGATAGGTACTATACTGTCCATGTGCAAGAAAATCTGTAAACATATGAAAGAGACAAAAACTCAAATTATGACACATGAGAAGATTTCCAGGAGAAAGTGACATCTTCAATAAATATTAAAGCAAAGTTCAGAGAAAGGTAGGCGGGGTGAGAATTATTTTAAGCAGAAGAAACTGTAAGAGTGAGTGACAGAGTGAAAATGAGCACAGCACACTACTGGTGCCATATTGAGATTGAGAGCTTTTTTTTTTTTTTTTTTTTCTTTTAAAGGTTGTATGCTGTTCAAACAGATATCATGTACATAGTTGAATGATTACCACAAGAAAAACATCATGAAGTGGTAAGTACAGGAATTTTTCTATTCAAATATTTTAAAATTCATAGAACAAGTATGATCAAATGGCAAAAGTGATAGTAGTGGAATTGGAGTCCTCCGAAGAGCTCCATTTTAATATCACAGAGCAAGAGTCCGGGTGGGATACCTGGATTACCTCTCAGCTCCACTCCTTATTCAGCACTAGATCACTTTCTGTCTCCCAGCCTCAGTGTCCTCTTTGACAAAGTATCTCACTCTGTTACTAAGAAAACTGTGAAAGCTTATATAAAGTGTCTCATGAGCTCCTAACTTGATAGACATGTCAGTTTTTACTTTTGTTATCCTTTTGGCAAATGTCCTTTGTTGGATAACTTCCAGAATATATAAAATATGAGATGCTAGACCTAGGGTTGTCATATTTAGCAAATCAATGTAGAAAATCATGCAATATTTAAAATATATTAAAATTTTAATTATTAATTATCTTTGTTTTTGGTACTGGGAATTGAACCTAGGGGTATTCTACCTCTGAGCTACACCCCTAGCTCTATTTTATTTTTTGTTTTGAAACAGGGTCTCTCTAAGTTGCAAGGCTTGCCTCAAACTTGCAATCCTGTTTCAGCCCTACTAGTACTGGGATTACAGATGTGTTCCATCAGGCCCAGCTTATTTATCTGAAATTTAACTGTGCAGCTTGTATTTTATCTGGAAAGACAAGAGGTGAAGAAGTAGTGGAGCATGGGAGATGATAATACAATGATAAATATATGTAGAAAATAGGCAGTAGTACCTATATTACTCTATGTACTTTTTTGCTTCCCTTTCTTTTTAAAAATTTACATATTCACCAGGCATGGTGGTGCATGCCTATAATCTCAGTACTTGGGAGACTGAGGCAGGAGAATAGCAGGTTCAAATTCAACCTCAGCAACTTAGTGAGACTATATTTCAAAATAAAAAATAAAAAAAAGGTATGGAGTTGTAGATTGAAGATAGGATAGCCCTGGGCACAATCACCAGTACCAAAAAAAAAAATAGTGTGGGCTTATGAGAAATATTAATAGACTAAACAAAAATAGAAATAAAATTTTGCCTGAATCATTAAATACTAGATAATCCCCATTAGCATTTTGATGCATTTAGTAAATATTAGTATATGTGTGTATGTACATAGGTACATAATGAATGGCATCATGCTGTATATCCTTTTATATAAATCACAAATTTTATGTAGTTATATTTATTAGTAGTAAATTTAGATATAAAGAATGGTGGGTTTCACTGTGGCGTATTTGTGCCTATCTAAGAACATGACTTGTTCAATTTTACTCCCTTATACCTTTCCATCCGTCCTCTCCTTCCCCCTAATCTTCTTCCTCTACCTTACTATTGTTCTCCCTTTTAGTTTCATAGAGTAACTTTTTTTTTTGGTAATTTTTCTCCTTCTTGGGTCCGCATATGAAAGAAAACATAGTCATTTTCTATCTGAGTATGATTTATTTTGCTGAAGATTATGTTCTGCAGTTGCATCCATTTTTCTGCAAATTTCATGATTTTGTTCTTCTTTATCCCTGAATAAAACTCTGATCTGTGTATATATCCACCACATTTTCTTTTTTTTTTTTGCGGTACTGGGGGTTGAACTCAGGGGCATTCTACCTCCGAGCTATACCCCCAGCCCTATTTTTTATTCTTTATTTTGAAACCGAGTCTCACTAAGTTGCGTTGTGCCTCACTAGGTAGCTGAGGCTGGCCGCGAACCCGGATCCTCCGGTCTCAGCCTCCCGAATGCTGGGATTACAAGCGTGCGCCACCACGCCCGGCCACATTTTCTTTATCCATTCATTAATTCATAGACACCTAGGCTGATTTCATAGCATGGCTATTGTACTACAATAAGCATGGGTCTGCATGTATTTCTAAAATATACTGACTTTGATTCTTTTGGATAAATATCAAGGAGTGGCTGGCTCTGTGACTTAAATTGACATAAGACAGATCACTAACAGGAGGTCAACATGCATGTTTATTTACCATAAATTTTTCATGGCATGGGAGCTTCATCAAGATATGAAGCGGTTACATACTTATAAACTGAAATGGACAAATAGTAAATTGTGACAATGTGATAAGGCAAAGGGACTGGGGCCCTGGTAATTAATTGGGCAGAGAAGTGAGGAGGAAGATAAGAGTTTGTGCAGATTTCCCTTAGGCCTTCACTTCTTGTCTTTAATGATAAAGAAGTTACTTTCTTTTGTTAAAGGGAGGACATCTTTTGCAGGGGAATTTCATCTGCTCTTTAAGAAAAGAGGAAAAGTCAGAATGATCTTTTTGCACCTGCTGTTGTCTTTAGTTCTTTTATCTCAAAATAATGCTTATGACAACATCATGTGTTTAAGCATGGTGTGTTCTGAATTCCTTTGCTTACACTTTTACTTTCCCTTTAGAATAAGTTATTTAAAGCAAAATTATTTGAATAATGGAAAATGTATTCAGCTAGATTTGGGCACAAATGAATAATTTCTTTCTAAGACTATCTTATCCATTTAATTTTTTAGAAATAGTATATGGGAATATTTCCTCCTATTTTGGCAAAAACTCAGTATTATGAAGCTTTTGAAAATTTCATACAGAAAAATGGTATTTTGTTTTTATCACATACTTTTTTTTAATGGTCAGTCTTAATTGATATATTTTGGCCTTTTGTGTTATCTATGAACTGTGTAACTCTGATAGACATTGTGAATTAGCTCACTTAACATTGCCTTATTTCCTTCTAAGTGGCTTTAAGAGAAAGTCTGGCAAGCTGCTGTTTCTCCAGTATATCAATGGGAGTCTGTACAACCCCTCTGCCAAATAGTACTGATTGCTTAGGAGTTTTTTTGTTGTTGTTTCTTTTTTGTTTCCTTTACTGCATCAGTGTTCAGTGTTTTGGAGTTGCACTGTCAGATGCCTGGCTTTC
Organism: Graphiurus murinus; assembly: GCA_004027655.1. Taxonomy (NCBI): domain Eukaryota; kingdom Metazoa; phylum Chordata; class Mammalia; order Rodentia; family Gliridae; genus Graphiurus; species Graphiurus murinus. The sequence continues at coordinate 70,120 of PVLC010005953.1, forward strand.
TGGGTGTCCTATGACAGCAGTCTTGGGAGCAGGAAATGTATTTCTAATGGAATAGTCCCTTCCTGTAGCTGGGCATTAACCTTCAAGAATCCCTTCCTGTAGCTGGGTGTTAACCTTCAAGAATCGGAGACACCTTTCCTCCCCTTCCATCTAACTCATGAATCTGCTTTCTTTTAAGTTTAATTTTCTTGAAGCTTCTCAGAACTCATTGGCATGGAAAGACTTAGAAGTTCTTCCATTACCCACAAGAAAAGATTTGGAAGCAGTAGAGTTCTGATCCAGGGCCTTTCCATTTGGGCCAGTGTGGTGAAGGAAGTGATGGCCCCATGACAGAGGAAATCCACACCACTGCAGCAGAAGCTGGGGGAGGCCAACTAGGTCCCAGTGAACCACCAAGTGTGAGGCGGAGGCGGAGCACAAACCACACCAGCTGCTCAGGGCTGGCTGTGCCCAGGAGACCAGGGGAGCCTGAGAACTCTTAGTACCTCAGCAGCCTAGTTCCTCTCCACACATTAATGGAAATGAAAAGAAGAGAGAAGAGATGATTTCAGTACTAGAGACTTATCTCGACAATACCATTTGAATGTAAAATCACTTACTGCATTGGATTAAGTCTTTTGTCTCCCTTTTTCCATACTGTGATAGAGACTGAGAGGTAGACCAGAGAAGTATGGGTGCATAAATAAAATACATTTCCTCATTATGTATTTCACAACCTTAGTACAGTAATCGAAAAACCCTTATACTATTGTGGCTAAAAACTGAGTACTGACTTTTAAAACCTGGTAAATATAAAGTTAGCATCTACTTTAGTGAAGGCTTCTATTGTAGTATAAGAAGTTATCCTGTCAGCAGCAGAGCATAAACCTACATTTGTTTTATTGTCTTCTATTTAATGAGTTCCCTATCTCCTATATATTTGGAAGATATTGATCAGTGTTTTGAAATTTCCTTTTCTTCAAAGAACTAAAACCCTACATAGATATTAATATTTCTGTGTCATTCTTAAAATGATGGCTGTTAAAAGTATTTGAACAGATGATATGCATACATTTACATAGAATATATGAAATGTCACAAAAGTTATAAAAGCATTAGAAACAGAAAACAAAACATGATTGCATAATTAAGATCGTTTTGTCTTCCTATACATGAAAAGAAGAAAATTTTATCAATTAAAAGAAGGAAAAAGGGTGGTTAGGTCAGAATTAAAGTAAAATTCTACAAGTAACAAACGTTTTTGAATGGAAAATGACTGGTGTGGTGGTGCATGCTTGTAATTCCAGTACTTGAGAGGCTGAAATAGAGGATCAAGGTTTGCAGCCAGCCTCAGCTACTTAGTGAGGCCCTCTGCAACTTAGTGAGACCCTGTTTCAAAAATAAAGAAAAAATCGAATTGGAGGTATAGCTTGGAAGAGGAATGTCCCTGGGTTTAATCCCCAGTACTGCAAAAAAAAAAAAAAAAAAAGAAGAAGAAGTATATCAGAAAAATGCAATCAATCGTAAAGCTTAATTTAAATTTGAGCTGAAAATAACAGCAGGCCCAGCTACCATCTTTGGAAGTTCTGTTTACAAAGTTGGCCTTTGGTTGGCATTTGGAACTTGGATCTCAAAAGGACTCCTATCACTCCCTGATAGATTTTTTTCAAATATGACCAAATTATTTGTACACATAATATGACTAATGTTGACTATCTGCTTTCCTTCTGGGAGTCTGAATTTGAGAACATGCCATGCACAGGGTGCTTATGTGACCAGCCGCCGACAATAACCCTGGGCTCAAGTCTACTAATGAGCTTCCTTGGTTGGTAACATTTCATACCTGTTGTCACAACTCCTTGCTGGGGAAGTTAAGCGTGTCTTATTTGACTTCACTGGGAGAGGATTCTGGAAGCTCTTGCCTGGTTTCCTCCAGACTTTGTCCAATGTGTCTTTTCTGTTTGCTGATTTTGCTTTGTGTCCTTCCGCTGTGAAAACATGGCTGTGAATATAACTATTCGATGAGTCCCAGGAGTTCTCCTAGCAAACTGTTAAACCTGAGGTGGTCTTGGGGACTATCAACACAATAATACCTGAATGTTCAGTTCAACATGTTGCCTTATATAAGAAAAATGCACATAAATACAATAAAGACAAGAAGATGGAAACTAGAATAAAATATTCTTTATTAAATAAGTAACATCAAAATATAATGTAGAACATACAAAGCCGGGCGTGGTGGCGCATGCTTGTAATCCCAGCATTTGGGAGGCTGAGACCAGAGGATCCGGGTTCGAGGCCAGCCTCAGCTACCTAGTGAGGCACTCCGCAACTTAGTGAGACTCGGTTTCAAAATAAAGAATAAAAAAATAGGGCTGGGGGTGTAGCTCGGAGGTAGAATGCCCCTGAGTTCAATCCCCAGTACCGCAAAAAAAAAAAAAAAAAA